>PISX010002891.1:0-149291 GCA_004024625.1 Mellivora capensis | reverse complement strand
ACCATGCATAGGGAGGAGGGCAAAGTCTCAATCATTTTAAGGAATAATAAAGTGAACACCATGGAAACACCACTTAGGTTAAGAAATAGAAACTCCTCTGTACCTTCGAAGCTACTCAGGGACCCCTCCCTCACTACAGCCCCCTTCAAACCCTGAACTAACAACTAGACGAATTTTTCAGTCATCATCCCTTTGCTTTTCTTTACAGTTTTTACTGTATTGGTTAGTTCTGTCTGGTTGGCCTTGGTGTCAATGGAAGCATGTGCCATTCCTCTGTGACTTGCTTCCTTCACTCAACATGACCTTGAGTGAATGACCTTGAGTGAAATGCATCCCCGTGGCCGTATGAGCCCTAAATGGCTCTTCTTCATTGTTTTCCAATGTTCCGTCATATGGATGTCCGACAATTTAGCTAGCCATCCCACTGTTGACGGGCATCCTTTCCAGTCTGGGGATAATCCGACCACGGCTGCCATGAATATTTGTGTTTCTTGGGGCATAGTGCAAGAGTTTCTGTAGGCATATACTTCGGAGTTGAATTTCTGGCAGAGGGCAGCATTTTTAATTCACTGGGTAGTAACCAACTGTTTTTTCCAAGTGGTTGTGCCAGTTTCATTCCCATCAGCGATTTGTGAGTGTTCCAATTGTTCCACATCCTTGCTCACAGCCCGCCCACCTTTTTAAAAAGATGTTGTTTATTGATTTGACACAGAGAGACAGTGAGAGAGGGAACACAAGCAGGGGGAGTGGGAGAGGGAGAAGCAGGCTTCCCGCTGAGCAGGGACCCTGATTCGGGGCTCGATCCCAGGACCCCGGGATCATGACCTGAGCCGAAGGCAGACGCTCAACCGACTGAGGCCCCCACGCACCCCTAACAGTTCTCCTCTATACGCTTATTTATTTTGGTCTATCTGGTGAGCATGTGATAGTCTATCATTGTGGTTTGCTTCTGAGTTTCCCCCACTAAGAACGAGGCTGAATACCTTTCCATCTCTTCACTGGAGACCTGTGTTTTCTGTTTGTGAAAGGCCTATCCGCCGCTTTATCCTTCTTTTCTGTGGGATTGTTTCTCTTTTTCTTATTTTTGTTGGATGGTAGGACTTCTTTATATATTCTAGAACAAAATGATAAAGGAAAGGAATGATTAACTATATTAAAATGGAGAACTTCTATTTGTGAAAGACAGATTAAGTGAATAAAAAAATAAACCACAAACTGGGAGAAAGTAGATCTGTCATACAGGTAAATGGTGACAGATCAGTATATGGGGTTTATAAGCAATCGCTGCCATGTGATAATAAGATGTCTGACCCTCTGATCTGGGTAGCTGGACTGCCTGTCCAAACGCACGTGAATTACACATCGCCTTCATGACTACAGCTTTTTAACGAGTCTTAATACCTGGAAGAGCTCATTCTCTCATCTTGTCATCTTAATGACTCACTTAGCTATTCTTGGCTCTTTGCACTTCTACATAAATTTTAGAATCAGCCTTTAAGTTCTACACACACACGTACCCTGCAATGGTTTTGATTGGGTTTGCATTAACTTAGAGATGTCGGGGAGGCGTAACCTTTTTTTTTTTTTTTTTTAAGATTTTATTTATTTACTTGAGAGAGAGCGTAAATGCACAAGCAGGAGGAGTGGCAGAGGGGCAGGGAGAAGCAGGCTCCCCACTTACCAAGAAGATCGAAGCAGGGCTTGATCCCAGGACCCCGGGATCATGACCTGAGCCGAAGGCAGGTGCTTAACCGACTGAGCTACCTAGGCGCCCCAGTGTACCGTCTTTTCAATATAGAGCTTTCCATCCATGAGCATGGCATTTCTCTGCATTCATTCAGACCTTCTCCAATGTTTATAGTTCAGTCCTGTAGCATACCCCATAGAGGTTTTTGCACATCTTTGGTTAGATCTGGTTTTTTGGATTTTCTTTTATTTTTTACTTTTTTATTGCTATTATAAATGGCAGCTTTAACTTTTAAATTTTCTAATTGCCATTGGTATACAGAAATGCAATTTATCTCTGTGTATTTGTTTTATAGCAATGGTCTGTCTAAACCCTCTTATCAGTTTTTATAGCCTGTAGATTCTTTTGGATTTTCTGTGCATATAATCATTCCTTTCCAGTCCTTAAAACTTGCATTTCTTTTTTTTTTTAAAGATTTTTATTTATTTATTTATTTATTTATTTATTTATTTATTTATTTATTTATTTGACGGAGATCACAAGTAGGCAGAGAGGCAGGCAGAGAGAGGGGGCGGGAAGCAGGCTCCCTGCTGAGCAGAGAGCCCAATGCTGGGCTCGATCCCAGTACGCTGGGATCATGACCTTAGCCGAAGGCAGAGGCTTTAACCAACTGAGCCACCCAGGCACCCCCCCCCTTTTTTTTAATTGCATTTTTCTCTTGCCTACTGTACTGCATGAACGTTTGGTTCCAGGCTGAATAGAAGTGATGACAATAGTGTTCTTGTCTTGCCCTGGTCCTCGGATCCTACTAGAGTAGTTTCAACATTCTCTCATTAAGTGTAATTGTTGATGTGGGTTTCCTGTGGAACAGTGGTTCTCGAAGTCCAGCCGCACCGGGGTTACTCAGAGGGCTCATTAAAACGCAGCCTGCTGCCCCCCTCCATGCCCTGACCCCAGAGTTTCAGATTCAGTAGGTCTGGGAGAGGCCCGAGGCCTTCATTTGGACCAGTTTCCTGGCTGCTGCTGCTCTGGGGACCACGCCGTGAGAATCGCTATTGTAGATGTTTATCAGATTAAAGGAGTTCCTTCTGATGCTTCAATTTTATTTTAAAGTCATAGATGGGAATTTTGTCAACCGTTTTTTCCTGATTTATTGAGATCATTGTATAAATTGTTCCTGATTTATTAATTTATTGAATTAATTTTCTTTTTTTTTTAAAAGATTTTATTTATTTATTTGACAGAGAAATAGAGAGTACCAGTAGGCAGAACAGCAGGCAGAGGGAGAAGGAGAAGCAGGTTCCCCAGGGAGCAGGGAGCCGACATGGGGCTCAATCCTAGCACCCTGGGACCATGACCTGAGCCGAAGACACAGGCTTTAACCCACTGAGCCAGCCAGGCGCCCCTGTTGAATTGATTTTCTAAGGTGAAACTTGGCATTCCTGGGATCCGTTTCATTTGATTCGATAGGGTATCCCTTTTGAATTTTGTTTGCTAAGGTTTTGCTTATAATTTTTGTATCTATGAACGCGTGGCTGTGTCTGCAGGTATCCTTTCTTCTGCCGTCCTCGTCGAGTGTGCTGTCGCGCTCAGATTAAGTGTGAAAATGCTGATGTTATTATTCTGCCTGGATCATCGTATTTATGCCATGCTGCCCTGTCCGTCTGTCTCGCTTCACTACTAATCCTCAAGCTTCAAGAAGGTGGGGTCCATACTCTGGCTCCTTCAGAGTCTGCCACCGAGCTGGACACGCAGCCAGGATGATCGTGTCCCTATAAAACAGGGGCAAGGATCAAGTAGCCGCTGTTGGGAGGATGAATAAGGCATGAATCCTGCAGGGGGTGGAGAATGGAAAGCAAAGAAATGAACATCTGCAGGGTGCTCCCGGTCTGCCAGACACGGCTCTAGTCCTCAGATGATCTGGGAAGATAAGCGTTATGCTGGCATTTTACTGATGAGAAATGGAGGCTCGGACTTGGGAGAGCTCTCATCAGGTTTGCTGCTGCAGGGGGTTGAGGGCTTTGGCCACTTCACATCCTCTCATAAAGGCCCGCAGGAGGGGGGAATCACTTGGCATACTGCCTTCCTTGAGAAGGAGCTGGCTGGCTCTGCTTCCCTTCTTGCATAGGCTGCTGGGAAGCTCAGATCCTAACTCGGAGCTTAACCATGCGCACAAGCTTGGTCCCCATCATCATAGGTGCCTGCGTCCTTCCCCATGGCCTTTATTTCTTAGAAGCTTCCTGCTTTGGTGTCTGTATTTTTCTCTATTTTTCAACCATCAGTTTGCTGACTCCTTCCTTATAATAAACGGCCTCAAATCCCTTGAGGAATAATTCCCGTCGAGAGAATAAAAACCAAAAAGGAAAAGAAGTAACAATCGCGAATGAGCTGTCCGGTACCCTGTTGGATAGTGTCACTCACATAAAAACTCATTTGTGAATCACGCCCCGCCCAGCCCCACTCAGGTCCCTGCTTGCCGGAGCCCTGGGAAGTCCCTGGGGCAGCTGTAATTTCTGCGATTGAGATGTTTCGGGTTAAGATAATTAACACTGAGATGCAGTTTCTCAGGAGGCTGAGACATGGACAGACCCAAGGAGAGTTCAAAAACGAAACTACGGAGTGAACTTTAAAGCTGGTCTTAAACTCTTCAAAGTCAGCATTGCTTCAGAGAGCCAGCTTAGCGGTGGTTTCTTTTCATCTGCTGGAAATGATCACACACACACACACACACACACACACACACGTCTGTTGAGCCCTCATACCAACACCACTCACCCTGGATTTTTCAAGTCTGCATTCCTTTCTAGGAACTCCAAGGGTGACTCCTATCCCCTGATAGGCTATCAAAAACCATCTCAAATCCTTCCCACCAACATAGCAAGAAAATGCTGAGAAGCAGGAGGCCCTGGTTGCGTGCCCAGGCGGGGGCGGCGCACTTGGAGGAACAGGAAGCCAGTCCCCCGCCGTCCGCCCCGGCCTCCTGAAAACTTGCTCGCTGCTTATTCAGCCTCAAGTCATTCGGGGGTAGCTGCTGGCATATCGCAGCGGGCAAAGGGGAGACACCAGAGCCCACTTGCCTCCCCCAGTGGGCGGAGGGTGCTAGGATCTGCCGTGTTCATCAAAGCTTTGCTGTGGCCAGAATTCTTACGTGCCCAGCTTTAATCTTAAAAAAAAAAAAAATGCTTATTATTAGAAAAAGGTTGGTAAAGGGACTCCTTAGGGACAGTGAAGAAAATTCAAGGCTTTAGAGCCAAAACCCATCTGTGTTTTAAGTTCTTCCAAGTTATGGGTCCCCATCACAGAGCTGCTGTTTCCTGAGGGCTAGGCACGTTGCCAAGCACTTTAGACAATCTCTTATGTCGCCCACACCACCAGCCTGAGGGAGAAGGACTGTCCTCATCTTACCAATGAGGAAAGTCAGGTTCAGAGAGGTTAAGACACCTGCCCAAGGTCACAGGAAGCACACCCTGGCAGCCTGCCTCCCCAGCCCCCACTCTTAGCTATACAACCACCACTGCTGCTTATTGCCTGGGGACATAGTATGTGCTCAGTAAACACTTAACAGGTTCAAGGAAAGTGTCCATCCACGGAGCTCTCACCCCTGAGTGACGGGCAGGGAGAGGTTGGCAGGGACACCTTGGCCCACTTCTGTGTTGGCACACCATTTGCTTCAACAAAGAGGGAACCAAGAAGGACAGAAAGAGGCACTGCTCCACACACCTTTGTCTGTCACCAGGTCCTCGGTGCGGGGCTTTTATCTGCTTGCACCAAAGGAATCTTTGACTCACTAATCTCTGTCTGGGAAGCTGCTGACTGTGCTCTCCATCGGTGGGCGAGATCCGGAGCCATAGCACAGCTGGGCCTGGGGGGATGGGAGGAAGGGGCTTGAAGCTCACTGCTGGGACCTGGGAGGTCTCTTGGGGGAAAGATTTTTCTCCCCGCCTACTCTCTTCCTCCTCTGGCTCTGAGGCGGCTAGCAAACAGCAAGGAATTCCTTTTCCCTCATCTGTCATGCAGTCATGACTTGGCAGGCAGCTGCCCCAGCAAGGACCGTGTCCCCAGAGTCCCTAGCACTCACATGCAGGCGCTACGTTTTCACGGTGATAGGGGTCCCTGATGTCATTTCTCCTGTCTCTCTCTTCTCTTTTCTGCTTGCTCAAGGCCAGTGTCCAGGGTGACCTTGGAAACCACAGGTGCAAGACGGCAGAGCCTCCAGCAGCCTGGGTCCCTGAGTGCCTGTGTGCAGCAGAACTCCGCCACTCCACCCCAACACACACACTTGCACACCTTAGACGGCTGGCACGAGAAGAAATAAACAGGGGCTGTGTCTGAGCCCTTACACATGTTAGATCCCATTCAGCTAGCCTCCCTGAACAAATGCTTCCCCTGGTCCTTTCCCTTTCTTCTCCATGGCATCACCATTCCCCCAGTTAATGAGGCTAGAAACTTTCTAGATATATATTCTAGAAAGACCCATGAATGCGCACCCCGGAGACACCTGCAGGAATGGCGATGGCACTCTGCTGGTCATGGCAGCACAGCCTGGGAAGCATCCAACACCCACTGACCGAAAAACGTAAACTCCATCCACGAAGTGGAATCCCACACAGCCGCAGAAAGGGATGCACGCCGGGGACGCACAGCCAGAGCCCCTCTCGCCAACACGGTGTTGGACGAAAAGAGCAAGTCCCAGAATAATGCCGGGGATGTGGTCGTGTGCTATCAACTCTAGAAACAGGCGGCACTAACCGGGAGGCCGTCCAGAGACGCTGCTGTACGAGATATGATTGCAAGGAGGGGAAAGTGATGATAAACCCAGGTTTCAGGTTGGTGAGACATCCTGGGTGCGGGAGAGGGGTGGGAAGGGTCACTCCACAGGACGGCAGGGGATTTGGAATGCCCTCTTTTTTTTTTTTTTTTTTAAAGATTTTATTTATTTATTTGATAGAGAGAGATCACAAGTAGGCAGAGAGGCAGGCAGAGAGAGTGAGAGGGAAACAGGCTCCCTGCCGAGCAGAGAGCCCGATGCGGGACTCGATCCCAGGACCCTGAGATCATGACCTGAGCCGAAGGCAGTGGCTTAACCCACCGAGCCACCCAGGCGCCCTGGAATGCCCTCTTTTTAGAAAATGGTGCTGACTACACAGGTTTTCACCTCGTAACCCATGCTTTAAATCCTACAGAGATTTAAGGACTCTGTTGTACCCGTACTCTACTGCATTGTAGATCAATAAGCAGGAAGCCTGCCTCACTCCGTTCCCAGCGCTGTTCCCATCAGCAATCTTGTTCTTCTGGTTGCCACACAAATGGTGAATCCAGAGCAGGCCTTGCTCTCTGGCTGAGAATGTGCAGCCTTCCGACCTATGTCTTTGTTCCCCACCACGTTTCTTACCCCAAAACCCATTCCCCATCTAGAACATTCTCTCCAAGAATGTAGACCAAATCACGTCACACCCAGTTGAGGGAGCTCCCCCCACCCCGCCTCAGAGCCACAGCCAAGCTCATCGCTGTGGCAGAGATGGGGCCCTGCCGTCTATCCCAGCACCCTCCCACGGTATCTCTCTCCCTCCATTCCCACCTGGAGGCCTTCAGCCAGGTTCTAGAACACACACAGCCAGCTCCCACTCAAGGGCCTTGTGGAAATCCCTCCAAGTCCGTTGGGATCGTTGCCATTCATTTTTGTTAAAGGCAGTATAATGGTCCAAGGTGTGAACCACATCAGAATTCAAAGACAGCCTCTTGATAAACTTTCACGCTGGGTCTAGGTGTTGCCATGATGAACAGGAAATAGTCGGAATTTTAACTCAGAACCAGGAGAACCATCAGGGAAGCTTTACAGCATCCAGACAGCTGGGCCCAGGGAGTTGGCTCAGGAGGCGTGGTGGGATGGGTGGGGGTGCCCAGACATCTGTACTTTCAATGACTCTCCCAGGGAATCTAGTGTGCACCCTAAGAACCACTGGCCTTGCAAGAAAACTCGCATGTAGCAGCAACTGTCTGGTTGTTGGAAATGCCCCCGCCGCCCAGGTGGCGTGGGATCCCAGGGCTCCCCAAACTTGTGGATTCTTGGCGGCAGAGTGGAATGCCAGGTGGGGGAGGGGGAGAGAGGCTCAGAAAGGCCATACGGCCTGGGTCGCTGATGCTCAACCCTGGCTGCATGTCAGAATCCCACAGCAGCCCCATGCAACACCCAATGTCCAGACAGACCATCAAAGCATGGAGACCTCGCCCTGCTGGTTTCCAGCCTCCCAGGTGACTCTCAGGGGCAGATGGGGTGAGAGCCAGTGGCTACGTGAGAACCCAGGCTCTGGAGGTCACCTGTCTGGGCTCAAACCTTGTCTTCCCCACTTAATGGCTCTGGGACCCAGGCAAGTTCCTTTATTCCTCTGTGCCTCAGTTTCCTTGACATAAAGTGAGGGTAACCACAGTACTGACTGTTAGCCCGCTGTCAAGGGCAAATGAGAGGAGGCATGGCAGGTGTCTGGTGTGTGCTGGCACGTGGTCCACACTCACCACCATTGGGCTGGGGGAGACGAGGCAGGACGCTGATTTGGTGGGGAACAGTGGCTCCCACTGAGAGTCCCGTCAACCATCTGGAGCCCCAGCTGCCCCAGCCTGACACTCCGCCCTCCAGGGCTGCAGGCAAAGGTGCAGGAGACCACAGAGTTCGCCGAGTGCCTGCCCAGGCCCTGCAGCTGCTTATTCCTACTGGGAATGAAGCATGAGTCTGGTGGGCCTGGTGTCGCCCAGAGCTGTCGGTCTGCATGGGAAAGACGGGCCCTCGCTCCCCGTCTGGGTCGGAGCCTCCTCCTGGGTCGGTCTCAGGCAGCGGAGACCAGCAGGATATCCTCCGAGAGTTGCCTGGACCGCCTTCCCTACCCTTCCTCCCACATCTGACCTCTGCGCCTGAGAGGGTTTCTGCCCCTTGGTAGAAGGCAGGAATGAGGGGCTCGCTACACAGCAGTGGCTGGAGGAGAGCCCGGGGAGGTTGTCCAACAACAGGCAACGTTTACTGAGCGCGCAGTACGTGCCAGGCCCTGCGCCACGGAGCATCTCACGGAAGCCAGGCGTAAACTTGGTAAGGTAGGCACGACTATGACGCCCATTTCACAGAGGAGAAAAGAGACCCAGAGAGGTTCAGAGCAGAGAAATACCAGTTCAGCATCCGATCGTCTGTCTCCGAGGCACGTGGCCTTCCCACTGTACCATGCTGCTTTGCCCGAGGGCTGTGGTGTGCAGACGCTCTACTCCATTCTGCCCACCCCTAAGTCAGACCCTGCGGAGTGGGAGAAGGGAAGGGGCCCTGCACTCTGAAGTGGGCATGGTAGGGCTCTGGGAAAACAGGCCTCCTCGTCACTCACCCAACACTCCACACCCCTACCCCGTCCTGGTCTTCTTTTCATCCCACTAGGCCACAGGTGCTCCCTCGCTGGCCCATCCACGAGATTCTTCCATCTCAGCCCAAATATCCCCGCTGCTGGGTGGAGCCTGTCACCCTCCTAACGCAGGCCCCACCCCCAGTCCCTGCTCCTCCTGCCCTGCTTCACGGCACTCGTCGTCACCATTTCCGGTGATCTAGGTCTCTTTACTTGCTACCTCCCTAGAGAGAAACTGAGGTTAGAGATTTTGCCTGGCAAACAGCAGATGCTTGTTGAATAGATTTTGAATGAAGAATTCATAAGGTTGCTAGAAAAGCTTCCACTGGGATATAAATAACAGGCCCAGCCGAGCTGCCACCTTCAGCCTCCCCCGGACACCCATCCTAACCTTTCCAGGGTCAAGGCTGACCTCCGTCAGAGAAACCATAGTGTGTTGTGCGGGAGCGGGGCTTCCCCCACTAGAACACAGCCCTCATCCTGGTCCTCCTGGGGTCTCCAGGGGGAGAACCAGCACCCGAGGGTCCTGGGACTCGGGTTTGATGACGCAGCCCCCAGTGCCCTTAAGAGCCACCAGCCTGAGCTCATGGGATTCCCAGGTCTCAGCCTCACGTCACCAGGGGTCCAGGACTAAATACCAGTCCTGGAGGGAGGGTCCACCGACGGCATTTTTCTCCTGATGACCCTGTTGATACTCGTCAAGGAGCCGAGCTGGATTTCAGAGGGGACATGTGTGCCCCAGCTCATGGAGACCAGAAAGCCCAGTCGGGGAGCCTGGCTGGCCGTGGAAGGCAGAAGAATGCTCCCTCTGCCCTACGAAGATGTCTGTATCCTAATCCGCAGAGCCTGTGACCATGTTCCCTCACATGGAACAGGGGAATCAAGGTTGCAGGTGGCATTGAGGTTATGAATCAGCTGACCCAGAGATGGCCACTTAGCCTGGCTTCTCCAGGTGGGCCCAGTGTAATCACAAGGGTCCTTATAAGTGGAAGAGGCAGGCAGAGGAATCAGAGAAATAGCCGGAGAGCCCACATCACTGGCTCTGAAGATGGAGGAAGAAGAGGTTACAGGCCAAGAAACGAGGGCGGCTTCTAGAAGCTGGAAAGGCAAAAGAACAAATTCTCCACTAATGCCTTTAGAGGAAACAACTCTTCTGATACCTTGATGTTAGTCTAGTGAGACCCATTTCACACCTCAGATCTCCAGACTGTAAGATAATAAATCTGTGGGGTTTTTTTTTTTAAAGATTTTATTTATTTATTTGACAGAGAGAGATCTCAAGTAGGCAGAGAGGCAGGCAGAGAGAGAGGAGGGGAAGCAGGCTCCCCACTGAGCAGAGAGCCCGATGCGGGGCTCGATCCCAGGACCCTGGGATCATGACCTGAGCCAAAGGCAAAGGCTTTAACCCACTGAGCCACCCAGGAGCCCCAAATCTGTGTTGTTTTAAGCCACTACATTTCTGGTAACTCGGGACTGCACAACAGATACAGCAGCTCTATCTTTCCCCGTGTGGACAGGTGAGCGCCGCGGGTGGCAGCCCAAATGAGAGCTTGTCTTGCTTCCTCTCTGCATGGGGGTCAGGTGCCTGGGGCTACTCAGTGGTGCCACCCACACCAGCCTAAAGCATGGGAGGTGAACTGGAAAAGCAAGAAGTTTCCAGGGCTTTCTGTTGGGTTCAGGAGTCCTGTTGAGAAGGCATGGGGGGTGGGGCGGGTAAGAAAAGCCTGCTTGCAAACTCATCCTAGTTCTCTTGATTTTTCAGCACTTGGCTTCTAGAAAGTCACATTCCCCACTGCAAACCCTTTCAAAAAATTGGATTTTCAAAAAAAAAAAAAAAGGATTTTCTCAGCATTGGTTTTTGGACTAGCTTCCTTTGGAGGTGGGCTTATTCTGTTAACGTCTGGCCACATAGGGGCACTGGGAGTCTGGTCCAGAGAAACTTTTTTTTTTTTAAATTTTGGCAAAGTTTATTATTTTTTTAATTAACATATAATGTATTATTTATTTCAGGTGTACAGGTCTGTGAATCATCAGTCTTACACAATTCACAGCACTCACCATAGCACAGACCCTCCCCACTGTCCATCACCCAGCCACCCTATCCCTCTGCCACCCCTCCAGCAGCACTCAGTTTGTTTCAACCCAGAGAATCTAAGTAAATCATGGTGAAGAAGGGGTTTGGGGGAGAGGCTATAGCACCTTCTCTAGCCACTGGGAAGCGACCCAGTCCTGGAGCCAGCCTGAGTGTGTTTCTGTTTTGCACCCCCTGGTAGGGGGTCGGAAGGACACTGAGCAGGGGCCGTGATTTCCTGAGGCTCTGAAGCAAAGCCCACCTGGCCTTTTCTGGGGCACTCGTGGCCTCCCACGGGCAGGAAGGAGGATGCTGAGATGCATACACGGCAGGCGCCCCATGCTCCATGCACCCCGGCTTCCTCCATTGCCACACTCACAATGCAACCTTCCGGCCACAGCTCAGACCCTCCCCCTGTGCGCTCACTTGGCCCTGGAGGCCTGGCCCTTGACCCCCAGGTTTACATGCATGTGGCTAGATCACTGTAACTGTCTGCGGTAGCCCTCACTCTTCCTGTGGTCAACACGGGACCACCTCCCCATCTTACCAAAACATGGACTTACCTCCCCCAATTCTTCACGGGCCAGGCAAGCCTATGCCTCAGCTACAAACAACCTCTCCATTCTATCATGTTCTAATCCCAAAGAAGGGCCAGAATTAGACCCAAACCATTCGTGTTGCTGTAGCTTTATTAGCCAGTGATAGAAACCCAGCTAGATCCATACAGAACACATATGGAACTGGCACACATTTGGAGGAACCCTCCCAGCCCTCGCCCACTCCTCTGGCTCTCAGAGCAGGTCTTTCCCAGAGTTGGCCCACTGTGAGCTGTCTTGGTGGATCTGCCCATCTGGGCCCCCTCTCCTGAGGCACAGCAGGACATGGAATGGTTGACCAGAAGGCAATACAAAGTCTAGGACCGATTCTCCCCTCCTGCAGAGAGCGGTCTGGGGCCAGGGAAGCATTTTATGCATTATGAAGGACATCTCTCCCCCTTGCACCCACAGGCTTCTTAAAATCCTAGAATTCCCCATGTACTTTCATCTCCAGGAAATTCCTGGAGGTTTTTGGACAAAGCCAGATTTCTGAATGTCAGATGATGGGGCATCTATAAGGCTAAGGGCCAACAGTCATTCCTTCAACACACATCTAGAAAGGACCAACTGTGCGAAAGCTCCTGCTGGGCACTGGGTGGGGTAGAGAGCTCAGCATCTGTTCAGAAACTTGACAGATAGACTGATGATCCAACCTTGACCTACACAGACCCCACCTCCTTCCCTTTGTGGGAAGCTATGGGTAGACTCTCTTCTGGGTGGAGGGATCTGACTTTAAGGCTGTTCCCCTGCTGAGTGAGGGGCAATCGGACCCAAGCAGAATTGTGGGTCCTTCCTCCATTAGGACATACAGGCCAAGATAGCAAAACAGACACATGGATATTTCTAGACCCCAAAGTAAATTTGAGCCCAAACAGAGGATTTGGGGATGGGGAGAAGGAAGCTTGGAGGAATCTCCATGGGTCATGTCGATCCTCATGAGAGGCCACAAGAAGTGAGGGCTTTCTTCTTGGGATGCCAACAAGAATCAAGTCTGAGAGCCAAATGGGTTGCCAGGAAGGTGTGAACACGTCAAGGGAAAAGGCTTCTGAGAGAGACAGTCACCCTCAGTGTGCTATCTGGAACACTGGGGTCTCTTGATGCTTATTGTTCAGGGCCGGCTGATGTCCTGCCCCAGAGGCAGAGGACAGGGGTGCGAGGGACGGGCTCAGGGCACCATGTTCCACCACTTGAAGGAGAAGGGCTGCCGTCGCACGTTGGTGCCGCAGTGGACCTCCCCGTGCAGCATGTGGTACGGGGTGAAGTCGTCGATGAAGGTGCAGTAGAGGCCCAGCGGCTCCAGCAGGGCGCGCACCCTCTCCTCCAGGCAGCAGCGGCCGTTGATGATGGGTCCGAAGGGCTTGGGGATGCCCAGGTGCTTGCCCAGCACCAGCATGTTCACCTGCAAAGGAGCGGGGTCCCAGCTCAGGGGTAGCACTTCGTCATCAGCTCCGCCTCCACACCTGCACCACACCTGGCAGGACCTGGCGCCTGTCTTGCGGGCAGCCCTGAGAAGAGCTCCTTATACTTGCACGCAGTGGGAGAGGCACCTGGGCTGCTGAGACTCTAGCCAGCTGTGCCATCCCATGGGAACAACCACAGAGCTCCCAGGGACAGCTCATTTCTCCGGGGACATCCCTCCTTACTCGCGGACTATAGTGGCTGCCATGTTTGTGGCGCAGAATCGCAACTTCCTAGGTTGTAGCTGATTGGACCAGGGCAGACATCTGACCCAGGCTGGACCAATCAGATTCTCTCTCTCTCTCGGCAGTATTTGAAGTTGACAGAGTGGGTCGGTCCAGTCGGTCGTTGCCCACTGGGTCTGTGTCTCTGTGTGGCGATATGACACTAAACCTCCAGCTCCGGCTAAGGCTGGCTCGGGTGGCCCTGTTTCCTGCAAAGGCTGGAGGCACTTACGTAAATGCAGATCCACCTTAAACATGCAGGAAGGAAGGGGAATGATACAAGGAGGGGAAACCGTGTTTTGCAAATGGGGAAATGGAGGAGGGCATAAGGTTAGCCAGAAAGGGGAAGGGAAATGGGGGATGAAGCAATGGTGGTGTGGACAGGCTCCCTGTAACGCTCTGATGGTGGGTGAGTTGAGTTCCTCTGTGGGGTGGAGGTGAAGGGGGGCTGGAGGAGGGGAAAGGAGGGAAGGGGTGGAGAGTTAGTTGGGTCATCTATAGTAGCGCTACTCAAAGTGTGGTCCTCGGAGAGCAGCCTCAGCGCCCCCTGCTGAATCAGAACTCATGGGGGGGGGCCCAGCAGTCCAGGTGTTCCAGAGGCAAAGCCCTCTGGCCTCAACCAAAGGTCAATTCCCCCAAGAAGACTTCTTGGATCTCCAGGCCTACCTCTCAGGCTGGAATTGCTTTTTCCCACCTCTCAGCTGGCACAGGACAGTATACAAAAGAGATCCTTGAGTGGGACACACCCTAAGGGAGGTGAAGAGAGTTTCCCTCCCAGTAGATTAGACTGGAAACTCCCTGAAAGCAGGGAACAGCCTTAATCGTTTCTCTGACAGTGTATCCTAAATACACGGGGGATGGGGGACCAGCTATGCACTGGGACAGAGGGGGCACAGGGGTGTCTGAGCTCCCAGCTGATACTGAGTGCTATGCATATGTGACCTCATGCGATCATTGCTTCCCTCCACGAATATCAAGTGGGTCCCTGGGTGAAGGGAAGGGCCGTTCCTTGATGGTCCTTGAGCAAGGGGCTTGGCCAGTGAGCCTTCTGTAGTGACCAGGACAGTCAGCCAACTAGACACCCATCTGCTGGCCATCCTGGGACCCCTGATTCTCTCTGCCACCCCCACCAGCCACCACAATCCCACACAGGGGCAGCGACCAAACATCTTGCCCTTCTGGGGAGCAAAAGCTTGGAGCCTAACTTGATGAAACAGATTTAACTCACGAATGGTGGCCTTACCAAGTCAGGGAAGAAGGCCACTGCCTTTCTCCTCTCAGTCTTGAAAAGCTGGGGGATGTCGATGATGTCCCGCTCGGTCAGGCCCAGCTCCCGCTTCAGCACCTCCCGGTTCCAGTCGATGCAGCTCTAGGGGGGCGGGTAGAGTTGGAGAGACCTTGCCAGTGGATTTTGCAGGGACCCAAGAGGTCCTGTCTGGTTAAGGAGACAGGCTGCCCAGATACCCATGGGCTAAACTCTCCACACAAACCTTACCTCTGTGTCCCTTTGTCAAAATACACCTGTTCTGGGTCCCGCCTCTCACAGTCCTATCCTACTAGCTGGGCTAGTTTCAGAGTGTTCCACAGCATTCTCTTTTTGTGAGTGTTCCAGAATGTTCCGTCTTTGGCCCTCTTCCCTTCTTCAGATCCTTCAGTCTTATGGTTTAAGACACCATCTACACACAGACAACTACCACATTTCTACTTCCTAACTGCATTGAGAGCCCACCCTCTTTCCTGATCTCAGATTTGCACATGCAACCACCACTGGGCACCTTCAGTGGATGGCTAATTGGCACATCAGATAAAACATGTCCAAAGACACACTCTTCATTTCTACACATGTCACCCCTACCCTCACCAGTGTCCTTCAGCTCCATAACGGCAGCCAGCTGCTCGAGCAGAAAGCCTTGCTGTCCCTCCAGTGCCTCACACCCATCTTCAGCAAGTGCCGTGGGCTCTACCTCTAGGCTATATCCCCAGTCTGACTTCTTCCCACCACCTCCACTGCCCCCACCTGGTGGACAGCCATCCCCCACCCAGCCTGAACCAGTCACCCTGCTTCTTTCACTTCCATGCCCTGTGGCAGCCCTCATTATATTCCTCGTGGACCTCCAGCTGGGGGAGTGGGGTAGATTTGACCAAGGGCCTCATGGCCTGGCTCCGGCTCTGAAATCCCATGGCCACACCTCCCACCAGCTGTGAATGGCCAATGCTGAGTGCAACAAGGGTAATAAGGCAGACCCATGGCCATCTTTGGCTTGCGGACCCCCCCGCCCCCCGCCAGGGCCCCGCCTTGCTGAACCTGTCTGAGACTGCATGGTCCTACAGGATGCTCCCCTCAGCTTTCCTTCTACCTCACCCATGGAAGCTCCCCTAGTTCCCTCCAGCTCCCTTCCTCTTTCTAACAGCTTCCCTGATGGGGCATGAGCACTGGACTGGGGGAGTCTGGAGCCCTACCTTCTAGCCCCTTCTCTTCTGGGCTTCAGTTTCCCTGGAGTGAAGTAAGGCATGGGTTCAGGTGCCTTTAACTTTCACTCATCTCAAGCGTTTACACGCACTGACTCCTTTAATCTTCTCCACTTTATAGACGGAGACACTGAGGCAGGCAGAGGGAGGCCAAGCGTCTCCCTCAAGGTCACATACCTAGTGGGTGGTAGGGCTGGGATTTGAACCCAGCTTGCTGGGGCCCAGCACCCACAGGCTTAATCCCCTCACCTCAGCTGCAAGGTGTTGACCCTCCTGATCAAGAACTTTCACTGGCTCCCCATGATAGCCTGAGTTTACCCTTGACCTCCTAAGGCTCCACCGTGAAAATGCCTTCCGCTCAGGACAGGTTTCCTTGTCCTTGATTCCCAGGCACTGTCCCTAACAGGATTCCCACATGCTTAACTCTGTCTTGGCATTTCCTTCTTAGATGACAGCATGCTGGGTATTCTGTTTGCCCTTCTGGACCTTCGGTATGGCCTTCTCCTTTGCTCTGCAGCTTGGAAGCCTAGTGCTTGGAATTGGAGGCTCCTGTGCCCCCTGGCTTCTGGCTAGATGCTGCCGATGGGGCACTGATAGGAGGCAGGGGGTGGGTAGCAGAATGCTGTTGGGGTATTTGTTCCTGAAGCTCCTTCACGGCCAAGTCACTGTGGGCTGGCCAGGAAAGTCACAGCTCCTGTCTCCAAGCCCTCTTTTCATGGTGACCTCTCCAGGTTCCAGCAGCACGTTCCCTCCCTAATGCCATCAGGTCTAGGGGTAGTGACAGCTCCCCTCTCTCTAACCTGGGGATATTACACAGTCTCCTGTTGATTTCCTCAGATTTTGCCTGCACCTTTATAAATATTCCCTGATTACGGGGCGCCTGGGTGGCTCAGTTGGTTGGGCAACTGCCTTCGGCTCAGGTCATGATCCTGGAGTCCTGGGATGGAGTCCCACATCTGCCTCCCTGATCAGCAGGGAGTCTGCTTCTCCCTCTAACCTTTCCCCTTCTCATGCTCGCTCTCTCTCTCTCTTTCTCTCATTTTCTCTCTCTCTCAAATAAATAAAATCTTTAACGGGTCGCCCGGGTGGCTCAGTGGATTAAGCCTCTGCCTTCGGCTTGGGTCATGATCTCGGGATCCTGGGATCGAGCCCCGCATCGCACTCTCTGCTCAGTGGGGAGCCTGCTTCCCCCCCCCCCCGCCTACTTGTGATCTCTCTCTCTCTGTGTGTCAAATAAATAAATACAATCTTTAAATAAATAAATAAACATTCCATGATTAAACTATTCCAGTTTTCCAGCTTGAGGTCCCTCGTGTTTCTTGCTGGGACCTAATGTCACTACCCCCACCCCTGCTATGAAATATTGATATATTCTCAACACAGCCACAGAGCAATCCTTTCAAAGCATAAATCCGATCAGGGCCCTCCTCTGCCCAAATGCCCTAGTGGCCTCAAATGTCAACGCCCTTGCAATACCCTCCATTGTTTGATGACCCAGCCTCCCCTCATCTCCCCAGAACCCCCTGGATCATCCTCAAATATTCCATACCCCTTCGTTCTACCTCAGAGCTATCGTCTGTGCCCTTCCCTCTGCCTGGATGCATGTCTTCCTCACATGCACATGGCTTACCCCCCATTTCTCCTGGATCAGAGGAGGGGTTGGAGCCCCTCTGTCTGGGCCAGTTCCAGCCTGGGCTTTCATGGACCCTGAGCCTCAGACTCTATCCCCTTTGCTGTCCCCAGCCATGCCCACCTTCTCCTCACAGCCCTTTACCTGCACGAACTTATTGTAGCTGATGAGGTTTGCATTGGAGAGGACCTGGTTGATGGAGACGGTGTTGGCCGGCTTAGACCCTGAGCGGGAGAGAGAGATGTTAGAGGAGGAGCAGGGATGATGCCAGAGTTGAGGGTCACTGGCTCTGGGAGGCAGCCAGGCAAAGGTCAAGTTCACAGCTACTGGTCTTGTGAGTCAGTAGCTCTCTGGCCTTTCTGGACATGGGGTAGACACCACCCAGCAGAGCTCGACCTGGCCACGGCACAAACCTGGGGTGTGAGGGATGGACAGGTGGCTGAGTGCCATGGAACTTAAAGCTCTATTTGAGTACACCGGAAGTGGTAATGCCTTTCACCGGAAACATCCGCTCCTTCTGGGGCACTGGGTGCTGATCCCTCTTCTTTCCCGCTGGTCATGGTAGTGGGGCTGGGTCATCCACCTGTCCATCAGCCCTGTTGGACCCCACTGGACCCTGTCCCTGCCCTCCACGAGGGGAACTCATGGCCAACAGTCTCCCTGGAGTCTCCCTGATGGGCTGGGCAGGGAAGAGGAGGTTAGGCTCACAATCCTCACAGCTGCCAGCGAGCTCTTACCAGGGGCAGGCCCTGGATTTGGTTCTCCACATTCGACACCTCATTTAACTTCCCTGTAACCCCACAAGGTGTACATTGTCACCTTCTTTACAGATGGGCACCTTCAGGTCAGGGAAGCAAAAAGACTCACCCAGGAGCTTACAACTAGGAAACAGGGGGCTTGTGATTCAAACCCCAGCCCAGTGCTCATGAAAGGCAGTGAACCTTGACCAAGGGAAAAGACAGGGCCCTCTGGACCCATGCGCCTTTCTGCAGGCTCCGCATCCCCTCCACCCCAGCTGGTGTCCACCAGCTGGGGTCCAGTCCCAGCTCCACTGCATGCTTGCTGAGCCCTTTGGGCCACTGACTCCCTTGACTTCCCCATGCTCTTGGGTCTGTAGGAGGAGGGGATATTAAGTGGGATCTGGCACACAGTGTGGCCAGTGAGATATGCTGGTCTCCTGGGGCACAGTGGCTTCATGTGGCCTGATGACTATGAATTCCCACATTCTCCTTCCCAGCTAGATGGCTGGGAAACCCACTCAGCCTGTTCCTGGGTCTTGTTCACTGAGGACATGGTCCTTCCAGGAAAGGTGATGATGGCTTTCCCTCCACCTGATCTGTAACATCTGAATTTGAGGCTTTTTCA
Source organism: Mellivora capensis (assembly GCA_004024625.1). Classification (NCBI taxonomy): domain Eukaryota; kingdom Metazoa; phylum Chordata; class Mammalia; order Carnivora; family Mustelidae; genus Mellivora; species Mellivora capensis. The sequence goes on along the minus strand of PISX010002891.1, from coordinate 130,415 downwards.
GGTTTGCTCTGGACCCAAAGGCATTTAGCCACGATCCTTATGGGAACAAAGGGGTTGGGAAGACTGTGTTTCTTCCACTTTACACCTGGGGTTCCAGGGTGGCCTTGGGAATGGGATGAGGAGAAAGGGACTACAAAGTTCTACTGAGAGCTTCTGAATTCTACACAATCTTTTCCCTTGGAGGTTGGGTCCAGGACATTATTTATCTCCCATGAGGCCAAGAAAAGCTACAGTCCCACCAGCCAAAGGTTTTTGCCCTGAGACCGCCAGGGTCCCTGTCGGAGAGGACCAGTCCTCTCTGATTCACACACTTTTGGTGGGGATGGGAATGAGCGATCCCAGCAAGCGGGCGCACCGCTCCCAGCCCCAGCCAGCAATGGTTCTCAGAATTCTTTCCAAACAAAATGAGAATGTGGGGTCCTTTGTTCAAAGAGCAGGAAAAAAGTTTCAATAAACGTACAAAAATAAAAGGTCTTTTCTTTCCTCCAGGGTCTCTCTCCCACCCTGTCATGTTGGTTTTTTACTTGCTCTTTGATGTCACACTCCCTTGGTCACAGGACACCCGCTTGGTGAGCACAGACCCCCGCAGTGCTGGGAGCCCCAGCTGAAACTTGGCACGTGCGCACAGCCCTCCAGCTGCCCGGCATCCCAGCCCATGAGCCACAGGACCCACATCAGGCCAGATGTCTCCCCTTTCCCCAGGCCCGCCATCCCAAGCCACAGTAAACAGGCAGACGCTGCACAGGGGTGTGCTAGCTCTCTGGCTCGGGGGTGAGCAAGAGGCTCACCCCTTGTGAGGTGCCTACCCCATGACCTGGGGCACTGCCAGTCCATGACAGGGACAGTTAATGCCAGGATCCACCCCCCCCCACCCCCGGGGATGCTGAGGGGCCCATGCACCCAGGCCTCCGCAAGCCCAGGCCTCCTGCTACAACAACCGCCACAGGGGGGAGGGGGTTGAGAAGAGGATGCAGAGAGGGGAGGCCCCACCAGCTCCCCCTGCCCATGGGTGAGGCTTCAGGGTTTCGGGGGGTATAGAAGTGATCTCACCCCTGGGAGGCAGCAAGAGGTTTTCATTCACGAAGCCCAGATGGCTAAGAACTTCAAGACAGTGATGGCAGAGCATCAAACCTCCTAAGGTGAGGGCCTTGTCTGATGACACTGGTCACAGGCCCATGCGGCTCACCATGTCCCTGCCCCCAGCCACAGGCAGCAGGGGCTGGTGGGGACAAGGCATGCAGCAACAGTGAGGCTCTTTGAGGGGACCACCCTGCTGGATGGACTTGGCTATCCATCTCTCAAGCCATGACGTGTCCTGCTTTAGATAGGGGAGGGGGCGGGAAGCCTGGGATGAGGGACACAGCATGGGTACCCACCAACAACCCCTTGGAACAGGAGGGCCCTGCCATGGCCCCACTTCTGCTTTTCCTGGAAGAGCTTGAAGCAGGCGCTAGGGCTGGCCAGGAGCATCCGGAAGCCCTGTGTGGAGAGGGCAGAAACGCCTGAGTTCCCCGGCCTCAGCCTGGCCCCCTGGAGCTCATCCTCTGACCCAGACACCAGGGACAGGCAGGTCACCACTGTCCTTACCTTCTCATCGGGGGCAGGGACGAAGCTCAGAAACTCATCCACGTGGCCCACAGCCAACCAGTCCACAAAGAGCTCCACGGGGGGCTGCACCCGCTGCGCATAGAGGAAGTCCCGCACCACCTGAGTGACCCGGCGGCCTCTGGACCTGGGGCCCAAGGGGTCAAAAACATTGCTTAGCTTAAAAATGTCTGTGCAGAAATGGAATGACAAAGTCTGAGTTTCTGCAATATCCAATTTTTTAAAACAAAAAACGTGCACTGCATCCATGGGGCGCCTGGGTGGCTCAGTGGATTAAAGCCTCTGCCTTTGGCTCAGGTCATGATCTCAGGGTCCTGGGATTGGGTCCCACACTGGGCTCTCTGCTTGGCAGGGAGCCTGCTTCCCTTCCTCTCTCTGCCTGCCTCTCTGCCTACTTGTGATCTCTGTCTGTCAAAAAATAAATAAAGTCTTTAAACAAAAAACATGCACTGAGTCCTTTAGATTCTGCTCAGGCTGAGCTCTTGAACAAATGGAGGCAGGACAGCTCAACCCCACCCATTCGGTGACCCCCAGGTCTTGCCATCCCAGCAAACACTCAGAGCCGCCCTCAGACCCATCTTCACTGGCTCCTAGAGACATTCACCACCCTATTCCATCCTCTGGGGCCAGGCGGCTCTTCTGGGAGTTTAACTTGTGTCTCTCTTGCTGTGGCTTCACCTTCTGTTCATTGGTGGGGAGAGAGGTGGACAAGATCACCCCAAGGGACCACACAGTCCTAGCATTTTATTCTCGTGAACTTAACCCCTATTCTTCTTTGGACTTCCACATAAGTATCTAATGGCCCAAATTTCCTCTTTTTTTTTCTTTTTTTAAACAGGATCCACATCAGGCATGGAGCCCAAGGTAGGGCTTGAACTCAGGACCCTGAGATTAAGACCCGAGCTGAGATCAAGAGGATGTTTAACTGGCTGAGCCACCCAGATACCTTGAAATTCCTCTTTCTGTGGGATCACGTGTTGAGGGCAGTGAATCCCCTCCAAAGCCTCTTGATTCACCTGTTATTTGACTGTGAGTTTGTCCTAACTGCTTTGTTGAATTTGGATGGCTCAATGCCCTGGTCTATTCCACAACAAAAAACCATCACCATATAATTCCTTTTCTTTTGCATCAGTATCTCTGTGTCACATGTTGAACAACAAATAGTCTGTTTTTCTGTGTGTGTGTGTGTGTGTGTGTGTGTGTGTGTGTGTTATGACATCTCATTTTTCATGTCCTATACCTCCCTTCTCCTGTTCTCAGGAAAATATCTGATGGTAGTCATTTACATTATAGTATGAACAAGCTCTTGAAATGTAATTGCTCTAGGACTGTTGAGACTTAAAGCTTTTTCTTCTAGAACTATTAATATAATAGACTGTTATTAGCAATATCATTTCTTTTTGGAAACAGAAGACCTAAGTTTAGTCACAACTTTGGATTCTGTGTGACCTGTACCAGGTCACTTCACCCTCTCTGGGCTCGCTTGTGAAATGAAAAGGCTGGACTGAATCATCTCTTAGGTTTCTGCTCACTGTGGCCTTCTCAAAATTCACCAAGGTCAGTGGACAGAGTCCGGTCATCAGCCCACTGCCTCCCCTACCTCATCTAGAACTAGGAACTTATCACTCTTCGTGGGTTCTCTCCCACGAGTGGAATGATCCCTCACCACCACCACCCCTGCCACCATCACCACCCTCCACCGAAGGAACACCTTTCCCTGCCCCTCTCTCACCCAGGCAGGTTGCCCCCGATGAGGATCCTCCCCAAGGGGTACTCTTTCCCATTGGCCACCACTGGGGGGCTGACCTCCAGGTTCCCGAAGGAGTCCAAGCCACTCACAGAGCTGTCTAGTGGTTCCCGAGTCACATAGCCGAAATCTGGACCCTGGCAGGAGAAACTGAGTCAGGCTAGGGGTGGGAGTCACCAAAAAAGCTGGAACCAACTTGCTGGGCTCTGAGCTCCTTCAGGATGGGGCAGGGGTGTCTGCCCATTCTTTGGATGGAAATACTGAGTCAAAGACAGGGATCTGACCTATTCAATATTTCACGCATGCATAGGGGCTAAAGTTGTGAAACGCACAACTAATGTGGGCCTGCTGCCACATTAGAGCACGTTATCCCCGTGGTCACAGGGAGACAGTGGACAGGGCTGCAGTTGCCTATACTCCCCATTAGACATGGAGCCCGAGGCTATGTCCCCCACCCCTTTCCCTCTGAGCAGACTTCCTGCCAAGTGCAGCCCAAGGACAAGTACCTGGCTGTTCTAGAGCAGCCTGTTCCTGGGGGCCAAGGGGCTAGGGATGGAGCCTCAGTCTTTCAAGTCAGAAAAAGGGGAGAGCTCCCCAGGGCCATCTCTTAGAAGGAACTCAAACAACATTGAGGCCCAGGCGAGAGCTCCTACCACCCCTGTGATCCAGCAGGGGTTGGAAGGGCCTCGTGGTCTCTCCAGTATCAAGGGAGTCTCCCCTCTCTCTTCTAGGAGGTCCTGGTCCCCAAGGACCATCTTCACAGTAGTTCTTATTACCAGTATTAATCTCAGCTAACAGCACTGTGTGCTCCCTCTGCCCAGGACAGAGAAGCCTCAGAAACACCTGTAAGGCCAGGCCTATCACTTCATTTTTGTTGATGAAGAAACTGAGGCTCAGAGAGGGGAAGTGACTCATACCAGGCCACACAGCACCTGAGTAACAGAGCTGGGTTGTTCTGCCTCCAAATCCTGTGCTCTTAACAGCGGCACTGCCTCACCCCACCCTTACCTACGGCTGCCAAATTCAGTAAATAAAAAGTATAGGACGCCCAGTTACATTTGAATTTTGGATAAAGCACGAGTATATTTTTAGGATAACTATGTCCCGTGCATGGTTGGGAACATACTTATACCAAAAGTTCCTCATTGCTGACCTGAAATTTGAATGTAACTAGGCATCTCCCCTATTTTATCTGGTCGCTCCTGTCCCCAAAGAACGTGGTCCCCAGTACGGCGCCCTAGACTCTACACCCCGGTGGGGCTTTGGGAAACGTTCCTCGGCCCTCCGAGCCAGGCTGTAGCCTGTGGCCCCCAACCACTCACCAGGATTCTTTTGTATGGGAAGTCCTGCAGCTCCCCGTTCCTGGGGGAGTCAAAGACCACTGGGAAGGTCTTGTGTGGCGCCTGAACATAGCCCAGCTCCATCTCGTCCTGCGAACGAGAGAGACACCCTGTGGACAACAAACCCTTGTTTGGGACTGAGTGCTTTGGGAAGGACTGTTCTTGTGGGTTCTTTGTTTCAGGCCAGCTTTGCCCTTAGGGCTGAAGAAGACAGGGGTTCTTGATGTCTGCTGGCTGGAGGCTCGGAGATGGCGTGCTCTTGTCTAGAGTCACACAGCAAGACAGGCGGGGAATGAACTAGAACGTGGATGTGACCCTGGGTGTGTCCCATGCCGGATCAGGGTAGAGTGGCCATAGAGAGGAGCTTGGGGTGGCCTGAGTTGGACAAACAAGTCTCTAGGCATCAGCCGGCACCTCTGGCCTCCACACGTGGTCAAGGACAGGGCTGAGGGGACCAAAGGAAGTATAGGTCTGCCTCCTTCTCAGATCTCTCAACATCTAGCCCAGCTCCATCCTGACCCTCTGGTCCTGGAGGCAAAGATGGCCCAGCACCCCTACTACATTTTCAATTGTAGGGGCAGGGGGTGGGTGTTGTTGCAATAGTTCACCACACTAGGGCTTCTCGGCCTTAGCACTCATGGCCCTTGGGGCCAGAAAATTCTTTGCTGTGGGGCTACCCTGTGCATTCACTGTAGGACACCTAGCAGCAGCCCCTAGCTCTACCCACTAGAAGCCAGTAGCATGCTCAGGGTGATAGCCATTTCTCCAGATACTGCTAAACGTCCCTTGGAGGACAAAGTCGCCTTCCTGGGGAACCATAGGGCCAGGCTGCTTAGGGCGGGGATTGTGTCCTACACCTCCACCATCCCGTTCAGGGCCAGCCCCATGCCTAGCCCAGATCCCGTGGGTGAATGCAGGTTCAATCCAGTGTCCAGTGTGTGCCTGGGTTTCTAGAAAGTTCTAGGGAGAGGGAGGGAGCTCTAGGTCTAGAGTAAGAAAAAGGAGTGCCCTCGGGAGGACAGTCACAGCCCCCAGGTCCTTCTAGATATCCACAAGCAACCCCACCCCCAGCCCCGCCCCCAGTTAGGATGGGCCAGTCTCTCCCTCAGTGATGCCGACACGATCCTGGCTGGACGCTGCCTGGCGGCCCCGGTACCTGGATCCAGCGGTCATTGCGGTTCTCATTCTGCGGGCAGATGGTCAGCTTGCAGCCGGCCTTCCTGGCCAGCTCCGCCACCGCGTCCACGAAACACGTGTTGTTCTTCACACTGCAGATGAGCCCAGGCAGCACGGCTCAGGACCGAGCCAGGTGTGGAGGCAGGAGGGGCCGCCAGCCTCCAAAGGACACCCACACCCACCTCCCACACTCACCGGCACACATACACCTCCAGCGGCGGCAGGGTGCTGGGCGTCATAATCCAGGGCGCCACGCGGAATACCACGGTGTCGGTGAAGATCGGGGACTCGGAGAAATCCTACAGCAGAAGGTGGGCAGATGGGGAAGAGTACTGGCTTTGGAGTTCCGAGGTCCGGCTGATGCCCCTGGCATCTCCTCATTTCTAGAGGGGCCGCAGCAGGGGTGGGGGAGGTCAAGAGGTCTGGGGTCCTCCACGCCAGTGGTGCTCATCTCTCCCAGGGATGGAGCCCTCTCTCACCCTTTCTGCCCCAGCCACCCCTCACCTCGTTAGAGTCGTCCAGCAGGGTGACGTGGAAAGAGATGAGCCCCGTGAACCTGGCATCGGGGAACGAGAGGCCCTCCACAAAGAAGCGTTCTTCGTCCCCGTGGAAGCGGGGCACCTCGTAGGACACCTTGTCCTGGCCCAGCACATGCCTGTAGGCCTCGCACGAGTCTTCAGGACCTGGGAGGGGACGGGAGGGATGGCTGTGACCTCTAGGTGGGCCCACAGAGCACGACGGACGCAGGAGGAGCTGGGCCAACCTCACATGCCAGATAGCAACCCCCATCTCTGCCCTCCCACCAGTGAAGGAGAGAAGATGCTTGATCCCCAGTGTGGGCGAGGCCAGTGGAAAGGCCGTTTCTCTCTAAGACGCCTGTTCAGACCTTCTGGAGGACAGCCCAGCAGCATCTCGCAAAGGAACGTCTACTCCTAATGAGCAATCCCGCTTCTAGGTGTCTTTGCTACAAATACATGTACAAGGGAATTCACGCTGTTTAATCATTGAACAAGTATTTACTGAGCACCTACTGTGCACCTAGAAGGCCAGGTTCCAGACTCAGGATACAGCCGTGAGCAAGACCCCTGCCTTCGGGGAACCTATGCTGGGGTCAAATCAGAACACGGAGAACCACCATGTGCTCAGGGGAGCGAGTGAGCCACAGCACGCCCGTGCTCCAGAATACCATGCAGCTGTGCAAAAGACCGAGGCAGAGCTGCGTTCGTTCAGAAAGGAATGTCCACCACACACACACATGCACACACACGTGCACACACACGCATGCACGTTTGATGCCTACAGAGAAAAGTCAGGAAGAACACATAGCGAGTCGTTAACAGTGAACGCATTTTCAAAAGTCAGGTTTAGGGGTAGGGATGAGGAACTCTCATTTTTTACCTTATATATTTCTATCTTGTTTGGTCTTTTTACATTTTTTTATTTTTTTTTTAAGATTTATTTTAGAGAGAGTCCACGTGTGTGAGTGGGGGGCGGGGCAGAGAGCAGAGGGAGAGAGAGAATCCCAAGCAAGCTCCCCACTGAACACGGAGCCGGACGTGGCGCTTGATCTCAGGACACTGAGGTCACGACTGGAGCCAAAACCAAGAGTCAAACGCCCACCCCACTGCACCACCCAGGCGCCCCTTCTTTGAGCTTTTTAAAAATGAGAATTTTAGGGACGCCTGGGTGGCTCAGTTGGTTGAGCGGCTGCCTTCGGCTCAGGTCATGATCCCAGCGTCCTGGGATCGAGTCCCACATCGGGCTCCTTGCTCGGCAGGGAGACTGCTTCTCCCTCTGCCTCTGGCTGCCTGTGCGCTCTCTCTCTCTCTCTCTCTGTGATAAATAAATAAATAAAAAATAAAAATCTTTAAAAAAATGAGAATTTTATTACTTGTATCCATTTGTATCTTTAAAAGGGATTTTATGTCCTTGCTGATACTGTGGCTCTGTAGAACAATTGTCATTGGTTTTGGGGGGAGATGCATGCTAAATTCTGCAGGGACAATAGCCATCGTGTCAGGGAGTGGCTTTGCGATACAGATAAAGCAAGAGAAGCAAATGCGGTAATTGTTGAATCTGAGTGACTGGCATCCAGGGGATCATCGCTGTTCTCTCTACTTTTCTGTGTGTTTGAAAGTTTTGGTAAGAATTTCCAAACATGCTTAAATTATATTTTTAAATATGTCTATTTAAGATTTTATTTATTTATTTGAGGGGGAGGGACATAGGGAGAGGGAGAAGCAAACTCCCCGCTAAGCAGGGGACCTGACTTGGGGCTCGATTCCAGGACCCTGAGATCATGACCTGAGCTAAGGGCAGGTGCTTAACTGACTGAGCCACCCAGGTGCCCCTGAATATATTTTAATTTATCCAATCAAACGACCCTTAGCCATGGCTGTGTGGGGACGCCAGCCCACCTGTTTCAGAGTTTCCCCATCTGACCATGTTTCCTTGTCCCCCAGGGCAGGCTGGAAGCCAGAGCAGAGCCTGCCCTCTGGTCCAAGGTGGGGAAACTGAGACCCCCCCCACCCTGGGCAGTGGGCACAGGGAGAGGGGATGGGCATGAACTCACCACAGGCGTGGAAGACCCGTGCCCACTTGGCGTCATAGCTGGAAGTGTGGAGGATGAGTCTGTGGTCATCGAAGAGGGCGGCAGGACCTTGGGTCCTCAGGACCATGACGGACATATCTTCCAGGTCTGCGGAGCCAGACAGGGGTGGCAGCTCTGTGGGCCCCTGACACTCCATGTTTTCTCCTCCTGCCCACCACACCCCCCCGCTCCTGGGGCAGAGGGCACCAAGCCCTGGGTCTCTGAGCCCCGGCTCTGCCCAGCCTGTGAAAACGCTAGAAACCGTCAAGAACAAATCATGAGGGCATCTGAAGCATGTGCCACGTGAATGCATCCAACCCTCTCTGGGCCTCCACTCCCTCACCTGCCCGGAGCAACGGGAAGTGCAGAGCGGCCCGCCCTGAGCCCAGGGACAGGTGAAAAGCGTGTGGTAGGCAGGCCACCTGGGTGGCGCTCCACGGAGAGTCTGGTCTCAGTCCAAGCATCACTCTCTGTTGACACCAGGAGGCCCCTCCCTCCCCGAGCCTCAGTGTTCCCAGTCTGAAACAAGGGATAGATGTGCCCACATTCTGGAGATGCTTTGCCTGCCCAGGCATAAGGCACCTGTCCTGCTCCCCAGGCCACTATTGTGGTCTTCCTCACGGGGCTGTTGTGTGCAGTGCAGGACTGACTTAGAACATGGGGCATCCTGAAATGCAGGCCCGGGGTGCCTGGTGGGGAGGCTGGATTTGGGGTGCGGATAGGAAGCTTTGGATCTGCCACAGACAGGCTAGGAGGGGTTAGCTGCCAGCGTGAGGCAGGTTCTGAGTGACATCAAAGTGTGTCTGGGAGCCGGAACTCTGGCCCCCGGTGCTCCCTCCAGTGCGACCTGTGGGGTGGCTGAGCAATGACTGGGGGCGCCCCCTTACCTTGCAGGCAGCACACCTGCTGGTCTCGGTTGTCCTGGTCATGACAGTTCAGACTGTCCCTGTCGCAGTTCACCAGCAGGATGGCTCCATACCCGCCGGGCCCCCAGACCCAATCCCGCTGCCAATGGCAAAGCATAATTGGTGATGGGGCTGGCAGCTGTCCTCTTCCCCCACCCAGCAACCTGCTGGCCAGCCTCCTGAACCCTGTCTCCTCCTCTTTGCCCTCCCTGTGAGGACAGGTCCATGCTCACAGAAGCACTTCCTGCACCAGACACGGCCAGTCATCTGCCCACACCAGCAAGTCCAAACTACACAGAGGTCTTTCATGGCCAAATGTGGTGTGTCTTGGGCCAACGTCCTATTTCTCAACGGACAACTTCCTGATTATAGATCTGTTCCTGGCTACAGGCCTTGGATCCTGCTCATCCCTCCACCTGGAATCCCCACCCCCCTTTGCATGGCTTTAAAGCCTAGCTCAAGTGGACTTCAAAGGAAGTCTTCCTTGTTCACGCAGCCAACCTTGACCTTCTGCTAAGATCTTCCAATGCGTTGAGTGCTACAACAGTTCAGCCCAAAGTTCTTTAACAGCCTCATATTTGGCAGAGTTCCCCTTTTGCCTAGATCAGAAGGTTGGCACGCCAGGGCCGGGGGCCACCTCTGGCCCGCTGCCTGTTTTTGTAAATAAAGTTTTATTGGAATAGTCACACCCGTTGAATTGACTATAGCTCTTTCACATTACAATGGCAGAACTGAAGAGTTGCAACAGAGACAATTTGCAATGCCTGAAATATTTACTATCTTACTTTTACAGAAAAAGTTTGCTGACCCCTGAGCCAGACTGACATTCCAGGAGGACTTTTCCCCACAAAGCAAGGCCTAGCCCAGTCCTGGGCATGTATATGCTTGATAATTCTTGGTAATGATTTTCTCCTGGTGAAAGAATACCCCCAGCCATGTCTGCTTCCCATTTGGCTCTCCCGACCTCGGCACCAGCTAAGAGGCAGGGGGATACATGTAATGGCCTTGCCCCTCCTAACCCAGCCTAGATCAATGCCAAACTCCATGCCCCTTTCTGGGTCCAGGTTGAGTCACCCTACCTTGTCCACAAAGCTCCTATTCTGCCTGCCCTCACAGTTCAGGTCACAATCCAGAGTGATGTCTATAAGGGGAGGACAGAGAGTGAGTCACTATGGGGTTCCCAGGAGTCCAGTACAAGTCCAATAATGCATATTTTGCCTCTAACAATGCCTCCTGCAGACAGAGCATTTTCAGCTTTCTTGCTAAGTGTTTTGCAGGTACTTGTACCCATGCAAACTCCCACCCACCATCCAGGAGCTCCCAATTCCACATCCTTGGCAATGTTAAGTATTAAGCATCTTTCTATTTAGGTTCTGGTCACTGGGACTTTCTCTTCTGTGAATTGTTTGTTCATAGTCTTTGACTGTTTCATTAGTTTATGTTTTTTTTCCTATTGATTGGAGTTCTCCATAATCTATGTGTACCGAATCAGCTGTACGCATTGCAAATTTCTTCTTGCAGTCCATATTCGGACTTTTTTTACCCTTTTTGTTTAAAGTAAGCTCTGTGCCAAGGTGTGGCTTGAACTCACAACCCTGAGATCAAGATTCATGTGATCTATGGACTGAGCCATCCAGGCATCCCCATAGTTTGACTTTTTGCTTGTCTTCTGTTGTATAAAAGTTTTAAAATTTAGTACAGTCTAATTTATCATTGCCCTATCTTCAAGTTCACGGATCCTCTCTCTAGCTGTGTCAAGTCTACCAAGACAACCCACCAGGAGCTTTTTTTAAAAAAAATCTGTTACCATGATTTTTAGTTCTAGCATTTCCATTTGACACCTTACAGTTTTCATCTCTCTGTTGAAATTTCCCATCTGTTCATTCATGTTATCTACCTTTTCCTTTATTGTATTAATCAATCTGAGCTACTGTGCATGGAGTTTACATGTCAATTTGTGTTCAACTGGCACAGAAATCTTAAGGTGGAAAAGCAAGGTCCAGGCCTGGAGTATGTTTCCCTTTGCTTCCAAAAGGAGGAAGTGTACAGATATGCCTGTGTTCATCTGCACAAGCACAGAAGATCTCTAGAAGGATGCTGGGCTTGGGGAACTGGAAGTCTTAGATTGGGAGAAAGGGAGGCTTACCTTTCCATATATATATTCTTTTATCCCATTAGAATTTTTAAAATATACCCTCATTTTAATTTTAAAATAAAATGAGTTGATTTTTGCTAAAAGACCCCTGTTCCTTGTCATGCCCAGCACCCCCACCCCCCATGCTTGGCCCAGGCCCTTACATGGGCCCCAACTTACCAATGCAGGTGAGGTAGAGCACCGCATAGGCCAGGGGCAGGGGCTCATGGCTGGAGTGGTAGGAAATCTGAACCTGTAGAGAAATGGGCTTAGAGTCAAGCCAGCTGAAGCCAACAGCTCCCACTCCAAAGGACAGGTCTTGGGAGATCTGGCAGGACAGAGAGGGGGTCTCAAGGAGCTATGTGCAATGAAGTTGAGTTTACCAACCCAGGTCTTCCATTAGTCTCTGTGCTATTTTTCCATGCCTTGTTTGGCCCATCTGTAAAATGGGAATATTTGTGAGGACTCCCTGGACACCTGGGCCCCAGTACTGCCAATGACTACTGTGTGACTTGGACAAGCCCCTGCTCCCCTTTGGACCTCTGTTTTGCTGCTTGTAAACCGAGGAGGTCTCTGACTGGATAGGGTTTAGGGACCCTCTCTTATCTGGGGGATTCAGACAGGCTTGGTCTTGAGCCCAGCACCTCTGGGTTCTTTGACCTTGGCTGAGGTCACTCACCTTTCTGAGTTGTCTGTTTTCCTCATCTGCAGAACAGCAAGCATACGGGTCACTGATGCCCGCGGAGGATTATAGTGTCTCTTAGAAACAATGAACGTACCAGACTGACCCCATAGGAAGGGCCCCAGACATGCCTGCTACTGTTCATAGAGGGCAGGCGGCATCGTGTGAACTGCTCCAGAGCTCTGGGCTCCGATTCTGGATCCACCACTTGTGACTATCCTGGGAAGAGTCTCTTGCCCTCTCTGGGCCTCAATGTCCCCTGCTATAAAGTAGGGATAATAATAGTCCCTACCCCAGAGGGTTGATTGTAGGCTGTGACCATCAAAGTAGTAAGGTGGGTGACATGCTCGGCGCCGTGCTTGGCCACGGCAAGCCCTGATAGCTGTTAAAGGCTGGTCTGACAATGACTGATGAGACACAGCTTCAGGCCCACGTGTCAAAGCTCCTTCGACCCACTGCTCTCTGCTTGCATGGTCACTCCTGATGGGGGTCCCTCAGCTCTGTCAGAAGGCTCAGGATTTTACAGAGGCCATTCACCCCTCAGTGCTGGGAACCCCTAAATCCTGCAATCACTGACCCCCAACTGTCAAGCCTGAGTGATGATGCTGGCCTCGGGCACACAGTTACCTGGATCCAGGGCAAAGATGGGAGAAGGGGAGGGGCAGGACACTCCGACCCTACTCAGTTCCTTTGGTTTTTGGCATCCACATGGCCCTCAGCTTGGCAGGGCACCCAGGAGGGGCCCCTCACTGGCTGGCTGGTCCTCTTGCCCTGCCCCGGGGACTCTGTTCTGAACCTCACCAACTCTGATACTCACTAGAACTGCTGACTTTGGGTAAGTGGTTTCAGCTTCCTTATCTGTAAAATGAGTTCATTTACCTGTCCGCCTGCATCACAGAGCTCTGTGGAGGGGCTCATCTCAGATATGTGGGTGGGAAAAGACGAGGGAGTGATGAAGGGAACCTGCCCCCCTGCAGTTCTGTGCAGAACACAGCTACTCTGAACCTTGGCAGCCCCACCGATGGAATGGGGATCAGACCCTGCCTCTTGCAGCTGCTGTGAGGGCTGTGTGAGGTCATGGCTGTCCAGGGCATGGCATATGGTCAGTGGTCCTTAAAAGGTCAGTTTTTTGCAACACTACCCCTGACGTGGAGTGGAAACCTGTCACTCCCGTGTAACAAGCTACTTCCCATGACCCCTTTAAGGGGGCATCACCTGGGCCAAGCTCCAGGGCCACTCCATTTCTTTCCTCTTTTAAATGCCCCCTGCAATGAGGCCAGAACCCTGTCTACAGCTGGGGCTTGTTAAACTCACCCTTGGTGGCTGAATGAGGAGAGAGGAGAGGAAGGGAAGTTATGTGCCTGAGAAGGGAAGGGGGTCAGGGAGAGGGTGGATTAGGAGGCGAGGCACCTTGTAGAAGGGCGTCTCCCTCACTGGTATCCCCCCATTTCTGCTTTCTCTCCTTCATTCAGGGTGGCAGAGATCTCCTAATCAACCCTCAGCCTATAGATGGGGAAACTGAGGCCTGACACAGAGAAACGGGGACACCTCCCTTCACCGGGGTCTTGGGAAGCAAGAAAAGGAGCAAATGTTGACTCATGTTCCACCCTACACCAACCAGGAGGAAAGGTGCTGTGATCATCCTCATTTTACCAATGGGGAAACCGAGGTCCAGAGGGCTGATGTGACTTGCCAGCAGACACACAGTTTATGCCTGTAAACTGCAGGGCTGGCTAGTTCCAGGGGCAGGTACTTACCCATCATGCTACCCTGCCATCTGGGTAAATAGAGGGTGCTGGCCTTTGTGGAGCTAGATCACGGCCCCACCCCCTCCACCGCCCCACCCTGGACCAGGGACCTGCTCACATGACTGTCATTGAGGTCGTTGCTGGGCGAGTTCATGACCACGATGATCTCCAACCCCGTATCAAAGTGCCACCTCCTGGTGTCCGCGCGCTCCCGGCCCCTCTCCACACTAGAAGAGATGTAGATGTCCACGCCGGGGGTCCCATAGACCTCGAACATCTCTGTGCCCTCAGGTACTGACCTGGGAAGGACAAGAAGCCATGGAAAGTGCTAGAGGGATGCAATACCTGTTCTGATGCTTGAGCTTTGGCTCAAACTCTTGCTTCCTCCAGGAAGCCCTCTCTGACCACCCCAATCCTCTCAGATCCCCACAGCAAGCTCCTGGGAGAGAAGCCTGGACCCCACACGAATGCATTCACAATCTCACATTCCCAGGTTCTGTGTTCATTAACATTTCCTTTGTGAGTTATTTTAACTCCCAACAAAACCACAAACTCTTTGAAAGTTAGGACCCAATTGAGTACTTTATAATCCCCCGGTGCCAAGCTGGGCACAAGGAACTCAGGGGACACCAGCCAGCAAATGGACCCCAGTGCAATTCTAAGACCAGGGCTTTAAGAGCAGTCTCCCCGCCTCAAGGTCCCAATGCATCCCTCTTTAGCGGGTGAGATGGCCTCTGGGTGTTCCCTAGGGAAGGGCAGTAAATCTTGTGGAGTGCCCACCATGTGCCAAGTGCCTTGTAGTTCCTAACTCCTTTTATTCTTACAAGTCTGCAAAGTGAGTGGTACCATCTCCATTGCAAAGGTGAGAAACTGAGGCTCAGTGAGATCAAATACCAAGCCCAAGATCACACAGCATTGAATGGCACAGCCAGGTTTGCCTTGCATCTCTGACACAGAGCCCCTGCTTCTCCGTGGCACTGCAGGGTCACCTGGGAAACTGGGCCAGATTCAGTCAAACAACCGGTCATTTGTACGGTTAAAAAGTCTATGTCATTTGGCCCTGGGACTGCATGTCCCCCACCCCGCCTCCAGCTAGTCTGGAGTCCTGTTTGAAATCAGTCTGTTCACCCTCTGATTGTCTGTGGGGTGCCCACGGCGCCCACTGTGCCCAGAGGCATTGCCAGACTGAGGCAGATACACCCACTGCTCTCCCCACTGCCCCAGAACCTTCCATCCCACCAGGGAGTTAAAAACAGCCCTGCCTGGGGCAGCCAGATGAGACTTATGGCCAGGAAGTCAAGTGGTCAGTGGAATCCCATGTAGGGACAGGCCACTGTGAGCCAGAGGGACCAGAAGGCTTCCTGGAGGAAGCAGCATACACATGTGCCTGGGGGATAACAGGAGCTGACATTTGTCGAGCTCTGGCTACATGCTAGCCCAGTGCCAGGTTTTTAGGTCTATTACATCACATAATCCTTTCAATAAACCTTGGAGATTCGGACTGCCATTATCTCCCATTTTACAGATGGGGAAACTGAGGTTAAGTAAACCGTCCAAGGTTATGGAGCTAATAAGTGGCAAGGCCCAAGCCTTCTGGCTCCCGAATCCATATTCTCACCCACCACCTCCCCAGGAGCAATCAAGATAACCCTAACCCCCGAGGCCCCCATCCCCTGCACGCTCACTGGGGCAGGCCTGGCTGAGCCCTTCCAACCAACATTCATTTCATCCTCACTGTGGCCCCAGGAGGAGGGGATTATCACTCCCACTTACACCTGGGGAAACAGAGGCTCAGGACGAGCAAGAGACTTCCCCAAATTAGCACAGTCGGCAATTCGACTCCAGGCGCTTTTCCTTTCCCTGCCCCACTGGGAGGAGAGCAGACCTCCTTCAATACACCCTCTTCATTCCTCCACCAGTGGGATCCTGATACTTCTCAAAATAGTTTTTTTTTTTTAATAAATAAAGAAATAAGCCAAGCCCAAGCTCCACTTCATGAGGCAGGTCCCAGCCCAGTGCGTGGCCCTCCCAGGAGTCCTCACCAGCGGGGTGGGGCGAGCACACCTGCTTCTCCTCCCAAGGAGGGCTGCTAGATTTAGCAAACAAAAATAGAGAACACCCAGTTGGACCCAGATTTCAAGCAAACGGCAAATAGTTGTTTTAGTCTAAGGATGTCTAAAAAAATATTAATTGTTTATCTGAATTTCAAATTTAACTAGACATCCTGGATTTTATCTGGCAACCCTATTCCCAAAGCCTGTAATTTCCAGGGCTGGTGGTACCCTCTGTCCTGTTGTACCCTGGGTGTGGGAGCCAGCTCCATCATGGGACATAAAGAACCTGGACAGAGAAGAATGGGGGCACAGAGACAGAGAAAGACAGAGACAGAGAAAGACAAAGAGATGTAGAAAAACCCGGAGAGATGGAGAGCCAGAAAGACAGAGACACGTGGAGATAGACTGGGTATGAAGGGCCCCCCACCCCACCCCAGGGCACCCTCAGCCCCACACCCTGAGTCGCCTGGCCTCCAGCTCCCCAGGAGGCTTATAAAATTTTCATGAAACTCCCCCCAACCCCAAGATGCTGCTTGGACCCTGGGTGCCCATGAGCTTAAGGTGAGCAACTTGATGATCCTTCTGGTATGGGACCCCACCCAGCTCCCCAGCCCCAGCGCCTGGGTTTGGGGTACCTCCCCGTATGAGGCACCAGGGATCCGATGAAGATCCTGCCAGGCCTGGGGGGAAGATGCTGAGAGCCCAGTGGTGCCAGGACCAGAGTCAAGAAACAGATTCTAGACTGGGCTGGGTCGCACATAAGCCAGGTGACCCTGAGAAATTACGCAGCCTCCCTACAAAGTGGAATGATGACACCCATTTTGTCAACCTTACAGGCAATTCCAAGGCTCAGATGAGATAATGGGAAAGGCTTGGAAAACCGCCCATCCGAGATGGGGGAAGGGTGATATTCAAGTAAATTATGAAACGGGAAATGAGCAGACAGAAGCAGGTTGAGAGGGTGGACTAAGGTGGGGCTGGGAGCAGCTTTCTGGAGAGAGGCAGGGGAACCAAGGACAAGGAGGAGAAACATCTGAGGGGAAGGCATTTTCACGGTGGAGCCTTAGGAGGTTAAGAGTAAACTCAGGCTGTCATGGGGAGCCAGCGAAAATTCTTGATCAGGAGGGACAACTCCTTGGAGCTGAGGTGAGGGGGTTAAGCCTGTGGGTGTGGGCAAGGTGGGTCCAAATCCCAGCCCTACCACCCACTAGGTATGTGACCTTGAGGGAGACGCTTGGCCTCCCTCTGCCTCAGTGTCTCCGTCTATAAAGTGGAGATTAAAGGAGTCAGTGCATGTAAACACTTGAGATGAGTGAAAGTTAAAGGAACCCATGCCTTCCTTCACTCCAGGGAAACTGAGGCCCAGAAGAAAAGGGACTAGAAGGTAGGGGTCGAGACTCCCCCAGTCCAGTGCTCATGCCCCATCAGGGAAGCTGTTAAGAAGAGCAAAAGTGGCTTCTAGGAGAAGAGCCTGCATCAGGTACAGGAGGGTCTGGATTTCCCATCTCGTGGAGAGCAAGGGAAGAAGCCAGAGGCTCAGCAGGGCAAAATTTCCTCCAGCCTGTCCACCCCGAGCTGCCAGCGTGCTGCTCTAGCCAGTGCCCCAGGCCCAGCCCAGCTTTCCCCCACTGAGGCTGTCCACACACGGGACCGGCTGAGGCCCTTCCCCGCACTGAGCAGCTCTGGCCAGCCCAGGGGCCCACCTGCTTCGGAAGCCCTACAAGCCCAGTTGACGAAGGGGGAGGGGAAGCATGCTAGTGTGACCAACAGATCTGTTTTGTCAGAGACCATGTGTGTCCTGCAGTGTAGGACTTCCAGTGCTAAGACCTAGAAGGTCTTGGGCAAACCAGGACAGCTAGTCACCATCACGGTGGCCAACCTCAGACCTATCTGTAGAAAATGCAGAGTCCAGACCCAGCTGTGCTGTTGGCAGGGTCCCCAGAACCTATCCTTCAAGCCACACTGACGCCCAGTGACATCTGAGGACCATGGCGAAGGGTGGGCTGTCTCCCTGGGCAGCATGGAAGGACTCAGGGTAAGCCCATTGTCCTAGGAATCAAGACAAGTCAGGTCTTCCTTTTTGCTCTATGTCACCCCTCAATGGTGAGGACAATGATGGTGACAATGGTGACAAAGGTATTTCCACAGCCACACACTGTCGGTCCTGTTATCCCCACTGTACAGATGAGGGAACAAGGCCAGAGATGACAGGTGACTTGCCCAGAGTCACACAGCTGGTCGGCAATGGAGCTGGGACTCAACCAGTTCTGTCCCCCCGCTCCTCTGCAAACCCAAACCCATCCTCCCCTTTCATGGGCTCAGGGTCTTGGCCTCTGGGAAAACGAAACCAGACATTTCAGAGCCAAAAAACTGATGGGAAAGGTCTTTGTGGCTGAAACAGACAGGTTGACGAGATGACCACCATGGTCCCCACTGACGTGGCCCACGGGGGCAGGGAACATCAAGGCCCAGACAGCCCAGGCTCTGGGTGGCAGTACTCGTGACCCCTCCCTGTTCAGTGAGGTTCCCAGGTCCCAAGTCCTCTGGCCTCACCATCACCAGGGTCAGAAGAGCACAGCCCCTTCTTAGTCTCACATTCTTCCGCTGAGAAATTGTACCCCTGAGAAATTGGGGCCCCATGAACCCCTTTCCTAAAGCCCAGGTCACTGGGAGATTTGACGACGTGCCAGCCTCCCAGGGCCCCGCTCTGCCCGGGCAGGCCAGCGCTCCCACACAGCACGAGCTGGGGGAAGCAGATGGAGACCCACTTTGTCAAACCAGAGAGGGGGCTCAGACACCTCCATGAGCAAAACGTGCAACCCAGTGTTCAATGTCAGCCTCATCAGGGCCCATGAGGGGAAACTGAGGCCCAGGAAGGCACAGAAAGTGGCTCAAAATGAGGTAGCAAAGATTGAGCTAGGATTAAAATGCAGGAATCCTGGCCCCCAGGTGCCCTCTGCCTTTTCCCTCCATTGACCTGTCTCTGCTGAGCAAGAGGGGACAGGAGTTGTTAGCTTGTCCAACTAGGGCAGTGGTTTTCAACCCTGACTACACATTTGTCCCCAGGGAGGTTCAGCACACCCGTGTATCTCCCTTCCTTCCCTTTCCCCCTAGAAATCTCTGCTCAGGAAACCAAAACCCCCTTACCAAGTCAGGGTCATCTCCCACTCAACGGAAGGCAAGAAGACAGGGTTCAGTCCATTGCCACAGACAGAGTACCCCAATGGTCTTGCCTGCGCTCATCCTTCAAGGCTCTGTTTGGGGCGCTTCCTCCAGAAAACCTTCCCTGACTGCTTGGCTTATGTTCATTTCTCTTTTCTCATCACCTCCTCCTCACAGTAGGGTTCAGAGGTCGTACCCATCTTGTGGATGGCAGGTGTGGAGACACTTGAGGCTGTCCACTGTCCGAAGGGCTGGGACAGAGCCTTAAAATGATGATGAAGAAGAAGGAGGAGGAGGAGAAGAAGAAGTCGAGGAGGGAGAAAAAGGAGGAGGAGGGAGGGGAAGAAGGAGGGGAGGGGGAGGGGGAGGAGGGGAAGGTGGTTGTGATGGAGGAGGTGGTGGCAGTCACCATAATAGACTGCCCACCACGGGCCCCACATCACCTATGTGCTCCACACAGAGTCTCATTCAATCCTCCCGAGTCCTCTGAAGTGAAGGTCAACGTGTTTGGGTTGCAGCCTGGCTCCACCACTCCTCACGGGCTGTGTCACATGGGGCAAGTTACTCAGCTTCTCTGTGCTCTGTTTCCTCATCTACAGAACATGGATGATGATAGTTCCCCCTCAAGGAATTGTGAGAATTCGTTACTAAACACCAAGCACTTCGGGCAGCGCCTGGTACGGAGTGGTCTCTAAGTATCATCGCTGATAGGACCGTGTCCATCCTACAGGTGAAGAAATAGACTCCAAGAAGTTAAGTGACTTTCCTGAAGTCGAACAGCTGCTAAGTCATCACAGAGCCAGGACTGAGCCAGCACACCCACTGTCCTTTCCCTCATTGGCCCGCCGTGTGAGCTCCAGGATTGTGGCGACATCTCCAAGCTGGGAGGGACCATAGAGCTGACCTGGTCCCTCTCCCCTAGCAAGAGGGGAATCCTTCCACCAAGTGTGAGGTGGTCCAGCCTCTGATAGGACTCTGAAGGGACAGGATTTTCAGAGAGCAGGGACCAGACCTCCTTGTTCACCGCTGTGCCCCCATGCCCGGCCCACGCTAGACCCCAAAGAAATACTTGATGAATGTGTGAATGAATGGACCAGCAGCTCTCCCCCTCCCCCAAGATGGTCTGGTCATAGCGGTCCAAGAATCCTTCATCTGAGGGTGCCTGAGGCTTTGCTCTGCCCCCTGTGGCTGTCCCCCCAGTCTCCTCTGTAAACCCCAACACGGCCCATCCATTCTCATAACCACAAGACACTGCTGCCTTTGCCTCTGGTGGCCCCAATTCGTCCTCCATCGTCTAAGGAAGCTCTGCAAGGGAGGAGCTGGCCCTGAGCCTCCTGGGCAGGTCAAACTGGAGGCACATCTGCCCGACGGGCATGAGGCAGCCAACGCAGGTGAGTCACAGCCATGGGCACGCAGCGCTACAGGAGGGGGTGGTGCCAGACACCTTCCTCCCTTGTCACTCCTCCTGGTACAGCCTCTGTGGCTGTCCCCTCCTCCAAATCCCCTTCCTACTTCTCACTGCCCACCCACCATCAGCCAAGCTTTAGCTCCCCATGCCTAGCTCGGCTAGGTCTGCTCCAGACTTGGTTCCCTCCCATGACCAGCCCCTTACCCCTTCTTATCTCATGCTCTGGGGCCAACCCATCTCTGCTTCTGACTAAGTTCGCTCCAATTTTTAAAGTCTTAGTCTGGGATACTGGCTCTCAACTGGGTGTGATTCCCCCCACCCCTTACAGGGCACAATTGGCAATGTCTGGAGACATTTTTGGCTGTCACTAGTGGGGGTGTGCCATGGGCATCTGGTCCATAGAAGTCAAGGGCACTGCTCAGCATCTCCCAGTGCATAGGACACCCTCTGCCGCTGGGAATTATCGCATCAGTACTGCCGAGGTTCAAAACCTAGTCTGAGGAGAGGGTACAAGACCAGTGACAAGGGAATGGTGACACAGTTCTGCCTTCTCTCCTCCCTGTCCCCTTACTACCTGCATCCTCAGCTCAGCATTAGAGCTGGGACCCCTGGAGTCTCCCCAAAAAGCTATGTAGCCAGCTCCCCAGTGGTTCCCAGAGCCCAGTTCCTAAAACCCTGTGCAAACTCTCCTTTTCTTCCTGGGAGAGAGAGAAGGTGGGGCCTTACCTCCAGCCGCTGACTTTAAGGACATGGCCATGGCACACAATAGGGACATATCAGGTGAGCTCTAAATGGGTGGAGGAAACCAGATCCTTCCTCTTCAAGTGGCACACAGCTAAAATCATAAGACACTTGACCATGAATGGGTTTGAATCTTGGCACTGACACTTAGTTACTGTGTGACCTGAGCAAATGGCTTGCCTTCTCTGTGCCAGTTTCCTCATCCATCAAATGAGATGAAGCTGACAACAAACTTAGCTCATAGGTTGTTGTGAGGTTAAACTGAAGCGTTTAAGTTCAAGGATTAAATTCAAGGAGATCACCACGCTTCGAACAGTGTCTGGCACACAGGAAGTGCTACATAAACATAAATGATTTCTAAAGAAATGACTGATGCTCTTTGAAGAGCTCATAAGCTGGGGACCACGGCTGGGGTACACACCTCTTCCTATTCTTGTGTACCCAGCCTGCAGGGTCCTCCACTGTGCCCAAACCCCCATGACACCAGCACCCTCCAAGGCCCTGGGCCAGAGCTCAATCACTGCAAGTCCCCTGACTTGGGGGAGGGCAGCGGAACCAGGCCTGCGCCCCGAGAAAGCCCTGTACAGCTTGCGGGAATAGACCAAGGGGTTCAGCACCAACGGCCCGCAGACCCCCAGGCCTCTGGCTCTTACCCATAAATGTCCACGAGGGTCTCCACGCCAGCCACACACACGGCGCTGGTGGGATGTTCCAGGGACACACGCACGATTCTCTGCAGTGACATGCTGGCCTTGGGACTGGGCCTGGGCCACCAAACCCAACAGTGCCCCGCAGATCCTTGACCTGTGGTTTAAAGGACACCGGCCCCGCCTCTTCGGCCCGGGGTGCTAGCTCATTGGTTCCAGTCCTGGAAGCCCAGCCCCTTCCCAGAGCCGGGAGCTCAGAATTGGCCGGAAGGAACCCATCATTTGCATATGAACCTGTTGCTCCGCCCCCAGCATGGAGGGTGTCAGTTTCTCCCTCGAAGGGAGCAAGTCCCCACAGGCATCTGGCTGGGCCACCAGGGCTTTGAGAGGTGGAGGAAGCAAAGATGTGGGTTATTGACCTGGGCGCCTCCTTCCCTTTCCACACTCCTCCTCACCCCCTTTCCTGCATTTTCAGAGATGACCTGGTTTGGTGGGGAGCTTCTCTACCCTGCTGGAGGAGCTGGTGAAAATGCAGATTCCCAGGCCCCGCCTCCAGTCTGACGCGCTGGGAAGGGGGTGCCGCCTGGCAAGTGGATTTTTTTTTTAATAAGCACCCCAGAGCATTTTGAGAAACTCTGAGGAACAGCAGCCTTTTTCCTAAGAGCATGGAGCGTAGAGGCAGGACAGGATTCAGCCCTGCCTCAACCACATCCTGGCTGCGCGGGGTGGGCGAGTCACTTCATCGCTGTGTCTCTCACGTGTCGCTTCTGAAAATGCTGTTGCAGGGCTTCCATGGGACGACGTGGGCAGAGTTGTAGTGTGGAGCTCGGCATTATTTTATTACTGGCGTTGTCATTATTTTCACATGCCAAAGGCCTGTGGAAGGGGCTGATGGTGTGGGTTAAACCCTTTCTGGCTAGAAAGAGCTTAGAACATCAGGGTAGGAAGGCTCACTTGTCAGGTGGGGAAACTGAGGCCAGAGGGGTTATTCAGCCCCCTGAAGCAGCAAGGGCTCTGGGGAGAAGAGGCTTGGGTTCAGATCCCGACTCCGCCATGCACCAGCTACATGACCTTGGGTGGTTACGTTCCCTCTCTCCGAGCCTTGGTTTCCTCACCTGTAGAAAATGTGGCTCATCACCACCCGGGCAGAGATAATGGAGGGGACATACCCTACCCAGCCAGGCTCTAAAGATTCTGGATAAATGAAGCTTTCTCCCTTCTCTCTAGCGATGCTGCCAGTCTGAGGTAAGGGAAGGACTGGGACCTGCTCCCCAGAGTTCCCAGTGGGTGAACTCCCAGCAGTTCAAGGATCTCGGCAGGTCTCCAAGGCTGGTGCCCTTCTCTCCCAGAGTCTGGGAAGGATGTTCTCAAGGAGAGCCGCTGGGCTGCTAGGTTCAATGACAGCTTTACTTTTTTTTTTTGGCTGGAAAATGGTGTTGATGGCTGACTCAGCTCTGGGTAAGAGTCAGGACTCAGAAGGAAGCCCAAACAGTCTCCCTACCTGCTTACAAACACAGCAGGGGAATCAGTGCAGAAAGTAAGGGCTTCCCTTGGACACCAGCCCACTGTGCTGGGGCAGGACCAGCTTCCGACTTAGAGCCCTATAATCTCTCTTTGGAAGTAGAGCCAGGCCTTCGCCTCTATCCCGTTGATACCAGCTTGTAGAAATACATCTGCAGTTCGTTCAGACTAAAGTGTCAATGACTGATGGGCAGCAACGTTTTGCCTTTTAGTCCACAACAAAAGAGAGAATAAAGTGAGGGAGTGAGTGAGTGTCAAGGGGCCACCTGAGGCAGCAGCCTGTGTATAGGGTAAGGGGGTGATATTTTCAGGCTCCTGAAACCAGAACACTGAGGCTGGGTAACCCGGTTGCTTTAGAGGCAGGAATGAAAGGGGATCACAGCGGCCTTTGGCCCTGGGCACCAGTCCCACTGAAGAGTCTCCTGCCTCTGCCAGTAGGGCCCAGCCCACCTGCATCTGAGAGATGGAAGAGAGAGATAGTCCAGGGAAGGAAGAGTTAGAACCCACCTCTCCCCTGATACCCATCTCAGCAGGGCAGTTGGCCTCAGAGCCATGGGCCTGTGCCAGCCATCCTGCTGAATCAGCCTGCCTGCCTGCCTGGCACCGGCCCTGGGGGCTCTCCCAGCCAGGCAGGAGCTGCCCACGGCCCGCAGAAGTTGAGCCAAGGATCTGGGGCCCGGTGGGTGGAACTGGAAGGAAGGTTCTCCCCCACCTCCCTCCCTCCTCCCTGCAGCCCAACCAATAGAAACTAAGGAGGCAGCCACTTGAAGAAATGCATATTGACATTTTTATTAATCACGTAGGAGATGATTGGTCACCCGGAACATCTTCAGTGGGGGTCATCAGGGCCTTCGGACAACTCTAGCATTAATTCCAGAGCTTCCCACGCTCAGGGTAGCTTGAGAAGGCCTGCTCCCCACTCTCGCGATCCCTCCGGAATGCCCATTCCCCTCCACCCACAGCCCTTCCTGGGGGAATCTCAACCCTGGCTGCATGCCCTTGGCCCCCGAAGAGCTTCCCTTCTCTCCTTGGCTCAGTCTAGGCTGTGTCATGGTTATGAGCAGAAAGTGCAAAAGTTCGACCAGGGGCTTCCATATGGGGTTCCCAGAATCTTCTGGAAGGGGAGAACCCAGGTACACTACCCCTGCCATCTTAAACCAGAGCAGTTCTGTTTCATCCGCTTCATATGTCCGGTTTCCATGGAAGTTTCTGGTTGCTAAGTGTTCTATGGCTCACAGAGTTTAACAGTGGCTGGCTGGCCTGGTCTTGGTCTTACCAGGGGCCACTAAAAACCCCGCTAGTGGAGGCCTGGGGCTGAGAGCCCCTGGCAATGGCGGGGAGGGGGCAGGCTTGCTCCCTTGTGCCTGTGCCTACCTGGAGCAGGGACCACCGCTTGCCCGGCACTGGCCAAGCCTGCCTGCCTGTGCACGTCCCGGTGACCTCACCGGGGACCGGCCTCTTAACCAACCCCCACCCCCGTGGCAGTTCTCTTGCCCTCTTTGGGGGGGATGGGGGCCGATATAGGCCTGCTATAGGGCTGACTCCACAGCAGAAACCCAGGCTACGTGCAGGGTCTCCGAGCTGCCAAGAGAAATGGGGCGAGCCTTCCCTCCCACTGCCTGCAGGACCAAGGGGAATAATTAAAGACAATTAAAGGAAATTAAACCCCACCTTCAGAGATAACCTAATGGTCCCCCCACCCTCTCTTAACATCTGGGCCCCTGCCCCTTGTGACATCTGGAATGGTCAACCCCCCCTTTTGCATCCAGAGTCCAAAATCTGAAGTGGGGACCAGGCCCCGCAGCTCGTCCTCAGGCTTCGGCCTCCTCTGCCACCCTGGCCTCCTGCCAGCTTGCCTCTGTGTGTCCCCCTGAGGCCTCCCTCCAGCCTCACAGCGTTTGGGGGCCGGAAGCAGCCAGCACTCGTAATTAAAGGCTTTCTAACCAGGTAACAAGCACCCTTCTAAGGACGGAGTCAGGTATTAAAGGGGTTTTGTTGCCTTTTCTTTTTTAAACAGGCCCTCAGATGCCGGGTCTTCCTGTCCTTATATGTCTCTATAAACATGGCTGAGAGGTCCCAGGAGGTCCCAGGACAGCTGGTAGAGAAAAGACGGTGCCTCATCTCCCTGCTCCTGCTTGTACAAGAACCACAGATGTCTGCGGCCCAGGCCCCCACCCCAGAGCCCAGGCCCTCTGGGACCCCTTCCTGGTGCCGACATGGGAGGAATAGCAGAACAGAGGGGGAGCTACTTAGAGTGACCAGACACAGCTGGCCGTGAACAGGTTAAGGCCGTTGCTCTTTTCCAGAACCTCTAGGAGTGGCAGATCAGGAAGGGGGAGGGAGGAATGAGGACAGTCCTCCCTGGGCCAGGGAGGCCCCTCCAGAGAGGGGTGTGTGTATGTGTGTGTGTGTGTGTGTGTGTGTGTGTGTTTTCCACGGTCGTATCCCCGTATCCCCGGGCCCACGGTGGCCAGCACGTTTGCTGGCACTCGGGAAGAAGCACCAGGGGCTCCCCTCAGAGGCCGGAGGCCAGGTGGAGGGTCTTCACCGTCACCCTGGCAGCTGGGCAAAGGGGATGGCGGGCAGAGGTGGGCTCAGGGCACCATGTGCCACCACTTGAAGGAGAAGGGCTGCCGGCGCACATTGGTGCCGCAGTGGATCTCCCCGAGCAGCTCGTGGTAGAACAGATAGTCGTCGATGAAGGTGCAGTGCAGGCCCAGCGGCTCAAGCAGGGCGCGCACCTTCTCCTCCAGGCAGCAGCGGCCGTTGATGATGGGTCCGAAGGGCTTGGGGATGCCCAGGTGCTTGCCTAAGACCACCATGTTGACCTGCAGAAGAGAGAAGGCGAGGGAAGCCTTGATACCAGGGAACGCCCCCCACATGGGGCCCGGTCCCCAGGTCCATCCATCCTCATCAGCATCCCTGGGCCGCTAGGACAGGCGCTTGCTAAAAAACTAGGGTCAATGGAAAGAAGAAACGGATTCGTGGTTGGAAGAGAAGATTAATACCAAGTAGGGCTTCCAAGAACATACATGGTCCCTTTATATGAATGACAGTATTCCTCCAATACTTTCTATCAGAATATTGTCAGATTCTAACAATTTAGTTAGAGCAAGCCTTCACCATCATCGGCCAGAAACTTTGTACAACAAATATCTACAAGGTCCATGGTGTGAATGTCCTTCTGGTGTGGTGTCCTTGTGCAGTGCACAGCTTGCTCAACTCTCCCTGGAAGCCCTGATAAGTGCTATGGTTTATTGAACATCCCCTTTGTGCCAGATACAGCATCACTAAACCTCACAGCCTCCCTCTGAGTCAGTGGCTGGGGAAGGTTAAGTAACATAATCCAGGACACACAATCAGAGAACGGAGAGATGAGGGCGCCTGGGTAGCTCTGCCGGTTAAGCGTCTGCCTCCGACTCAGGTCATGATCCCAGGGTCAAGGGATTGAGTCCCGCATTGGGCTCCCTGCTCCTCAGGGAGCCTGCATCTCTCTCTGTCTCTTATGAATAAATTTTTTAAAATCTCTTAAAAAAAGAGAACAGAGAGACTAAAATTTGATGTGGATATAACTCACCCCCAAACTCATGCTCTTTATATTCTGCCAGAGTTGGTAGCACTGTGGCTGGCTGGGGGGCTGAAGAGTCGGGTCAAGGAGCTAGGAGCCCCTGGGGGCTTCTCAGTCTCCAGGGGCACTTCCACTTCCCTGGCTGAGGGCCCTAACCTGGGGAAGGGAATCCTCCCTAGGACAGGGTATGGAAAAGTCTCAGAGAAAACCTCAGCCCCATACTGATGGCCAGAGGAGCCGTCCTTGGTGTTCCAAGGGGACTCTTTGGGGACCTGCTGTCTGGAGGCTGGTGCTGGGTCATCTCAGCGTGGGATGGACCACCCCGGACTCCCCACTCTCACATTCTCCCTGCCATGGCCCCTTGGCCTCAAGTCTACCCTGCATGGCCATCCACAGCGGGGAACAGCATGAAGCTGGAGGGTCCTCTGGGGTCTGTCCCATGGCCTTGGCCCTGAGCTACCCCATTGCCCACGAATGGGCCAGAATGTGCCAGGTGGAAGTGGGGTAAGTAAAGGGACAAAGGGCCTGGAGAGGAGATGAGAATTCAGGAGACTGAAGGCTCCTCACTTGCTGGGTGACCTTAGGCAAGTCAACCACTCAGCTCAGAGGGCCCATTTCCCCATCCAACAAATGAGGGGGTTCAGTGAGTGTTCCCTATGGGGCTCTTCCAGTGAGGACATACTGGGATCATTTAGCAGGGTCTGGACCAAAGTTTAGAGATTCTCACAGAGGGGTGTGTGTTGGGATGGGGGCTCCCAAAAGAGGGCTGGCCAAGGTCATGGGCTGTGTCCCAGCCTCTCCCCCAACCTTCAGCCAGAACCAGAACCTGGGTGCCCCTTAGTGTCTCCCTGACCAGTATGGCAGCCACATGCAGCCACATGCAGCTGTTGGAAATTAAGTAAAAGTATAAATTTCATTCCTCAGCCACACTATCCACATTTTAAGTGCTCAGTGGCTTGGTGGCTCCCACGTTGTGTTGTGTAGACACAGAACATTTCCATTACCTGAGAAAGTTCTAACACACAACACTGCCTTAGAGCAGTGGTTCTCAACCAGGGTGATTTTGCCCCCAGGACATTCTGGTTGTCACAGTAAGGGGAGTGCTACTTACTGGCATCTCGTGGGCAGGGGACAGGGACGCTGCAGCCATCCCATGAGGCACAGAACAGCCCCCACAATAAAGAATTCGGGCCCAAACATCAGGAGAGCCAAGGTCATGAAGCCCTGCCTTAGAGGTCTCTGCCAGGACCTCATGGTGAGGATGTAGGAGTGAGAGCACATCCTGGCAAGGAAGCCCCGCCCCACACAGGTGCCTCCACCAGGTGCCTTGGGATTCACTCCCACCCCTTGGCTTGTCCAGTGACAGAGACTGAGCAAAAGGCCCCGGGCTGAAGAAGGAGGGTCTCCCGTCCTGGGGAGCCCAAGCCGCCAACACCCTGACATCTTTTCCCAAGGTGTTAGTGGGTTAGCCAGTGCTGTGCTGATAGCATCACCGGGCCCCTCCCAGAGGCCCCACCGGTGAGATCACACCTGGGCATCTGCTCCTCAGCTGCAGACTTAATGACAGCGGGGAGGCCCACCTGCTCCCCTGGGGAGCCGCACTGGGGAGCAGCCTGTAGGGGGCCAGGGTGCAGGGCAGAGCCGGCAGCTGAGGCCCAGGAAAGGACACCTGAAACACTGGAACCAAAAGATGCTTCCTTTTTCCACTTGGGAGGAAAAAAAACCCTTAGCTCAGGCCTGGCCCGTGCATGGAAGGAGGTTCAGCAGCACCCCAGCCTGCACCCACGAGATGCCCATAGCTCCCCCATCCTCGAGGCAATGAGAAAATGTCCTTGAGGGGCAAAATCACCCTGGTTGACAACCACTGATGGAGATGCTTTGCACAAAAAGCAAGCACACGCCGGAGAGGTCCGCAAGCCGCCCACCCGCCCCAGTCTCTGCCCAGCTGACCTCGGGTGACAGGAAGTGCTTCTCCTCTAGAACCCCAAATGACACCCCTCTGGACCCTGCTGGGCCCCAGGGAGAGGAGACGACCTTCTTCTGCGCTCTCACCATGTCAGGGAAGAAGGCTTCTGCATAGGAGCCCTTCAGGGAGAAGAGCTGGGGGATGTCGATGATGTCCTGCTCGGTCAGGCCCAGCTCCCGCTTCAGTACCTCCCGGTTCCAGTCGATGCATTTCTGGGGGCGGGGGAGAGGCAGCGGGCACCCAGGGAGCCGGGGAGGCTCTAACACTTGCTGAATGCCAGCTGCGCTGGGCACAGCACCCCTGTGCTCCTCCAATCCTCCCAACAGCTGTGGGCCCCTGGCACTCCCAGATGGAGAAACTGAGGCTCAAGGGACCTGCCCAAGGGCCCAGAGCTAGGACGCAGCCAAGCTGGGATTTGGACCCAGGTAGTTTTGGTTCCAAAAGTGCCTGCCGCTATACCACACTGCCCCAGCCGCAGCGTGAGCCCCACCCCTGTGCATCTCAGCAGTGAGGGAGAGTGCCAGGCTCCACTCAGGAGAAGGGAAGGGCCTCCTCCATTTAGTGAGCACAGCTGCCAAGAGGTCCTGCACCTTGCACTTGGCTGGCATTAGCCCCGCCTCTCCCAGAGATCTCCTCCCGCCCTCACCCATTGTCCCCTTGACTCCCACCTGCCCCACCCCTCACCCCCAGGGGGCCTCATTTCTCCACATCTCTCTCCTCTCCCTCCGTTCCCTGGAACCTGGAATCTCATTTCCCCAGAGCAGAGCTAGATCTCCCTGAGGGACTGCTGTGTCTCCTCCATCAGACCCTGAGTTCCCCACTGCAGAGGTCCTACCTTACCCACAGGTTTTGGCAGCCCCCAGAACAGTCAGAGGCTCCAGGTCTGAGCCCCTAATCCCCAACCCAGCAATTCCTGAGGCTGCTTCTCCTGGGAACTGGGGGACCCCAAGAACCCTCACCTGTACATAGAGACTGTCATTCCTGAGACGACGGTCGGCCAGCATCACATTAATGCTTCTATTCACCTGGTGACTTAACCCTGAGAGAAAGAAGGCAGGACGGGGTGGGGGTGGTGGGGGGCGGCTCAGGGAGGACTGCCCAGGGCCATCTTGGGCCTGGGGCTGCAGAATCCAGGCCAGGATTTTTCTCCTGCCTCAGGGCCGGAGCTGAAGCTAGGACAGAGAAAGTCAGACCCTGGAGACCCTGCAGGGCCCAGGCTCTGGCTGCAAGTGCATCCCAGGGATGGAGCACAGGCTCCTGGGGAAGAGACTTCTGGCTCAGTGCTGTGTCATTAAGGTGCAGCTACCATTACTGAACACCCACCATGCTCTGGCACCCTACTAAATTTATGATTAATCTTTAAAACAATGCTAGAGGGGTTAATTATCACTCCCAACTCAGAGCAAAGGAAACTGAGGCACTGAGCGGTTTGGAACACAGTCTTGATCTCCTAGCCCAGAATTTGAACCCAGGTCCTGAAGCTCTGCCACACCCCTTCCAGTGCTCCATTTCTCAGATGGGAACACTGAGATCCATGGTGGGAAGGGAGAGGTGCTCAAGGGGGCCCAGCCAGGTCCTTGGACAGTCTGTCAACTCCCAGAGGCAGGTCTGCAGAGTGGCCCTGACCATGCACCTGGCTCCTCCCCCACTCCCCCACTCTTGAGCGAGCCCCATGCCCTGCCTCATCCCGGGGATAGCCCTGAGCCAGGCACTCCTCCCTGAGCCTCCCAGGAAAGGGATAAGGGAGAGGATGCAAGATCAGCAGGGTGCACATTTTTTCCGGTGGCTTTCCTCTCCTGGGGTGTGGCCAGGAGCCACCCACTCTTACTACAGAGGTCACCCCCTGTGTGTGCCTGGGACAGTCCACTGGCCTCTTGGCTTCCCTGCCTGGACCCAATAAAGGGAGGGCTGACAACCTTGCTCCCAGGGGAGGTTGTCAGAAGAATTAGTGATGTCCAGCTCTAAGTGGAGGGATCAGAGCAAGGCAAAGGCATAGCCACGAAAGGCATCCCCGGTGCCCAGGGCTGGCAGTGAGAGGGCAGGATCCCCACAGGGGGACTGTGTCATTGGCACTCACCATCAAACTGGGCAGCCTCCCCATACCCCTCCTCTTTCTTCTCTTGGAACAGTCTAAGGCAAGCGCTGGGGCTCGCCAGGAGCAGCCGGAAACCCTAGCACAGAGGGAGGAAGAATGTCTCAGTGGATGGGGTCCCCCTAGGTGCAGGAGACCCCAAACTCAGGAAGGGCCTGAATTCAGAGGCCAGATCATACAGGGGTGCCACCTACCAGCCACAAAGAACTCTTAGCAAGTCCCCTAATCCTCCAAGCTGGTTCACACCCCCAAGCCTTTGTCCAAGACATTCTCTGCCTGGGTGCCCTTATCAACCAGGGAACTCAGCCACTGGCCACTGGTCAGCCTCCCCTCCCAGGCTGCTCACTCTCTGAGCAAGGGGCCCTCTCTGCAAGGTGGTGGAGCTGAGTGGTTAAGAGGCTGGTCCCAAGGGACGCCTGGGTGGCTCAGTTGGTTGGACGACTGCCTTCGGCTCAGGTCATGATCCCGGAGTCCGGGGATCGAGTCCCACATCGGGCTCCCAGCTGCACGGGGAGTCTGCTTCTCCCTCTGACCTTCTCCTCGCTCATGCTCTCTCTCACTGCCTCTCTCTCAAATAAATAAATAAAATCTTAAAAAAAAAAAAAAAAGAGGCTGGTCCCGAGTCTTCTGTCTGGGTTTGAATCTTACCCTACCAATAATTGCCCTTCTAAACCTCAGTTTTCCCATCCATAAAATGGGGACAATGATAATACTACCCACCTTATGGAACTGCTGGAAGATTAGATGACTTAAAGCACATGCACATCACAGGTGCTCACTAAATGTTACCAGTTATCATTATCAGTGTCATCCCTGGGTCTAGGCTGAGAGGTCTGGATCAGAGCAAATACCCAACAAGTGTGAGAATGAGCGTATGAGTGGTGGAGCCAACCAGCACCCTCCTGATCTGAGCTTGACCTCCTCCAGGAAGCCCCCCAGATGAACACCAACTTGTTCCCAAGGTGTCCTGACTCTGAGCTCCCTATGAACATAGGCGGTGAGCTGGTTCCAGGCAGCTTTGCCCTATCCTTTCCCATCAGGTTGGGAGGGGTAGGGGTGGCTCAGGCAGGAGGAGAGGGGACATACCTTTCGGTCAGAGGTGGGCACAAAGCTCAGGAACTCATCCACGTGGCCCACGGAGAGCCAATCAGAGTAGAGCTCCACAGGTGCCTGCACCTGCTGGGCCTGCAGGAAGTCCCGGACGACCTTGGCCATCCGCCTCCCACCCGACCTGGCCCAGGAGGGAAAGAGCGGGGTCATTTCATGCCTACCGTCTGCTGGCTTCCTGCAGGCATTCTCTCTGCCTCCCACCCTTGTCCAGGCCTCATGACGTCCCTCTGAACGGGTCTCCTTTCGTCCTCACTTCCTAGCCCTGGCTCCCAGGGGCTCCCCAGAACTCACTGTCCATCCTGACGATCATCCCAGAGACTCCAGCCCTCCCATACACAAAGCATCCTCCCCAAGGCCAGGAAGGCCCTGCCAGCCACTCTCCACTAAAAAGAATCAAACAAGAGAGCTCCACCTGCCAAAGGGAACTAAAGACTCTGACCTCACATCCACGACTCAGAGAGGTTGACTCTTTACCTAAGGTGCCCAGCCTCAGGTTCCAAAGATGACCAGGAGCTGGCCAGCCCCTCCCTAGGCCCAGTGTATCCCAAAGCATGGGGTCTGAACCATCTGGGAGTCAGACTCTGATGGGGGCAGCTGCTTGTTTCAACAGAGGGTTCCTGGGCCCCGACCTCCTCCACATCTCAGAGTCTTAGAGAACGTGGCGCATCCAAGGATGTGGGGTTTGCATTCCAACAAGCCCCTTGGCTGATTCACGCACCGGAGAACTACTGCCCTGGTCACCTTATGCTCACACGGACTGTCTAGCAGTTCCTGAAATGAGCTCTGGGCAGTTTCACACCACCCTTTACTAGCAGAGGGAGGGGCTGAGGTGGCCCAAACCAGGGAGCAGGTCTTGGGAGCTGGAGTCCCAGGGCTGTGGGAGGAGACATTACCAAAAGCTTCCTGGGCCTGGGGGGATTTCCACATTGCCTCTAGCACGGCCATGTCCCCATTTCACAGGTGGGGCAGCTGAGGCCTAGCAAGGTCAAGGGGAGGACTTGTCCAAAGTCAGAGCCATGTCTGATATACTCTGGGCTCTCTCCACCTTTCCCTAGCACAGGTAACCACGTGCAAACACACGCATAGAGAGAGAGAGACTTATTTTTTTAATATGTTATACAAAAAAGGGATCACATTTCTTGACTTTGCTTGCTGGCTTAAGGACCTATCATGGAAAAGCTCCCCAGCCTACATCGAATCTAGTGCTTCTACCTTAAGGAGAACACAATCTAGCCCTTCTCTCCTCCTCTTCTGCCACCATCTGGCCCGCACACCTCCCTCATCTAAATAATTCTAGTGGCAGGGGCTCCTGGGCCACTCAGTGGGTTAAACCTCTGCCTTTAGCTCAGATCATGATCCAGGAGTCCTGGGATGGGGGGAGCACCTCTCCCCCAGCTCAGTGGGAGGTCTGCTTCTCACTTTGCCCCTCCCCCCACTCTCTCTCTCAAATAAATAAAATCTTAAAAAAGAAAGAGAGAGAGAGATAGAAAGAGAGAGGAAGTGAGGGAGGGCAGAAAGAAGAAAAGAAAAAAGAAAGAATTCTAGTGGCTTGCTTCTTTCCCTGGTCTCTCTGCTTTCACCCTTGCTCCCTTGCAGTCTAACCAGATGGAGGCTTTTAAATATGTCAGATCTCCTCCCTCCTCCAGACAAAATCCTCCCACCACCCATCTCCCTCATTGTACATGCAAAGTCCTCACGATGACCTGCACAGCCCCTACCAATCCCGACAACTTCCCGCCTTCCACTCTCCTCTTCATCTGCTCAGTTCTGGCCACACTGGCCTCCTGCTGCCCCTTGAACATACCAGGTACAGGTACAGTCCTGTCTCAGGACCTTTGCACATGCCATTCTCTGTACCAGGAATTACTGCCCACCTCCCCTCTCCCCATGGCTTGCTTCCATCTTCAGATTTAACTCAAATGGCATCTTTCTCTATGAGGACTTTGAAAATTACAACAGTCCCTCAATCCCCTTCCAGATTTATTTTTCTTTGGCACTATTTGGCGTACTTGCTATCTCGTGTATTGACTGGCATCCCACCAGAACATAAGCTCCAGGAGGGCTGGGATTTGTCCATGTTCACTTCTGGGGTCCTAGCACCTCTTACATACTAGATGCTTAAAAACTAAAAACAGTTTGCAAATGATATGCTTTTGAACAACTGTGTAATAGTCCATGGTCTCTATCACTCAAATATGTCATAGACTCAACAAGCAGTGACAAATGCCAACATTGATTTGATCTGGGGGATAGGATTGTGGAAAATATTTTTCTTGTATTTTTGTTATTTTAAGATAGTGCTGGTGATTTAAAAAGACTTCCTAAACACAGTGAGATAAGGGAGAAGAGCGAGACTCTGGAACCTGCTGCTGAGCAGAAAGTAGCAGGAATGAGGGCCCTGCCAGCCCAAGCCAGCCTGGGGAGCGTCAGACCTGCTCTGCACGTCACCTCAAAGCCACCACCAGGGGGCAGAATTGCTCAAAGATGATTTTAAATATGCGACACGGAGGTGGAGAAACCAGAGAATGGACAGGACACTTACTGAGCACCTAGTATATGCCTGCTTGAGGCTCCTAGTACTAAGTATCTTGCTTAATGTCCACGATTCCCCTATGATGTACGTACAAATAAGGCGCAGTCATGATCTGAATTCTGCCCCACTAAGCTCTCTGACCTCATCCCCGACCATGCCCCCATCTTGCTCACTCAGCTCCAGCTCACCAGTCTCCTTGCTGCTCCTCTAATCTCTCCGACACACTCCTGCCTCAGGGCCTTTGCACTGACCATTTCCACTCCCTCACATGTTTTCCTCCCAAATACCCACATCTTTCCTCCAGGGCTTTGTTTAAATGTCAGTTTCTCCCCAGGGTGCACTTTATCTAACATTCTCCCTGCTAGAATGAATGAGGGTTGTCTGTCTGTTCACTGTTGAGGTCCAAAAGAAGCCAAGACGGGAACACAGGACAGCAGCCTGAGTGTTAAATTTTAGTCTGGGGCCCAAGGAGGAGATCTGGATTCTGACTATACTGCTAACTTGCTGTGTGATCCTAGGCAGTAGCTGTTCCTCTCTGAGTCAGGGACCCCTTCTGTTTACCAAGGAGCTTGTTTCTGGTTATCTAAACAATGGTCAGTGGACTGGGTCTCAGCTGCACTGGGGATCCTCACCTTCCTATCCCCAGTCCTTGCTCTGAGCCTGGAAGCTTCCAAAACATTTCTTTTATTCAGGGCCACAGACCTGGCAAATGGGAAGTTTCAATAAATATTTATGGAATCAGTAAATGAATGCACGAATGAGTGCATTCCGTTCCCCTTTCTGAGCCTCAGCTTTGTCATCTGTGAAATGGGGATAATAATCATCCCAACCTCATAGGGCTGTTCTAAGAATTAAATGAGGTAATGGGTAAATCATTATGTTCATGGCACATAGTAGTTGATTAATAACTTCTGTCCAATGAGTTCCAACCTGCTTCATAGCAGACCCACTGCTGGGGACCAGCTAAACAATATTGAAACGTCCAGAAGACAGTTAACATGAATTCTTTATCCCCACTAGTGTTGATGATATAGCTAGCACAGAGATTTTTTTTTTAAGATTTTATTTATTTATCTGTCAGAGAGAGAGAGAGAGCGAGCACAGGCAGACAGAGTGGCAGGCAGAGTCAGAGGGAGAAGCAGGCTCCCCGCCGAGCAAGGAGCCCAATGCGGGACTCGATCCCAGGACGCTGGGATCATGACCTGAGCTGAAGGCAGCTGCTTAACCAACTGAGCCACCCAGGCGTCCCACAACACAGAGATTTTTAAAAGACCCATTTCACAGACAGGGAACTAAGGCATGGAGTAGAAAATAATTTGTTCATTTCCTAATGTATCTGCTGCACACGGATAAATCCTTAGTATCAGCCAGCCTGGCACATAGCAGGCATGAAATAAATAGCTTCAAATGAGTTAACTGAGCACCTACTATGCGTCAGGCACTACAGTAAGTGCTGCTTAGGTGGTATACCCCAAAACATGTGACTACTATATGGCAGAGGTAGGACTCGAGCCCAAGCCCATCTGTGCTCCAAAGCCTGTGCTCCTTCCTCCTGGCTCCCTCCCTGAAGCCCAGGAGGACTACCTGGAGGCTTCATGGTCCTTTCCGCCTCCAGGGCTGTGGGCGGGATCAGGTCCCAGAGTAGTGTCTGAGCATGAGTCACCAGCAAGGTGAGCTCTCCTCCCTCTAGCCAACCTCAGCCCTGGGCACCCAGCTTGGGCACCCGGCTACGTGCTTGGGGTTAGTGCCAGGAAACCTCACCTCACCAGATCCATAGCCCTGAGACTGCCAGGGTCACCACCTGAGGCTGGGTGACCTTCCTGTGACTGCCTGGCTGCTCTAGGTGTCAGTTAGGCCTTGGGCTTTTCACCAGGTTTCCAGGCCACCCACAGACACAAAGGAGAAGGTGGCCTCTGGTGCCCGTGGTGGGCTTAATGTCCAGGCAGGAAGCCAAGGACCGTGCCAGGATCCCTGGACAGCGCACCCCATGCTTCGGTCAGCAGGATTTAGCAGACACTGTCGCCTGTCTCAGCACTAACCCCTATAAACCTTATTTCCCACCTGATGACAGCTGTCCAGGGTGGGAGCCACCAGGTCACCTCTGCCACCCTGGTGTCCCGGCCAGCCACTCGTTCCTCAGCAACCACCTGGGTGACCCCTGGGCCCTTTAAGCTGTTGCTAGAACAATAGCCATTTTGACCTTCTGGGAGAGGTCACCAGGTCCATCTCCCACCTCTGGGCCAGATGGCGCATCACCTCCCCGACAATTTCCGTGTTTCAAAAGAAGCTGAAAATCTGGCAGCTCCCCTGTATACGAGTTGGTGACTAATGAAGCTCTTGAAATACTCAGCAGGCCCAAAGACCGTGGGTCGCTACTTTGTGAGTTTTCTCCAATGAGAAATGGGCTTTTAAATAGAAGATTCTAGGATTCCGAGTCTTTGACTCCAGGACCGCATGCAGGAATGAAGACCACTTAGACTGGGGACCCATTTTGGGGTGAGGGAGCTGAAGTGTGCATGCTATGGGGGTCCCCACGCCCTCTCGCCTCCCGCCCAGCCTCTCACTTGGGGAAGCTGCTGCCGATGAGGATCCGGCCCAGGGGATACTCCTTGCCACCCACTGTCACCGGGGGGCTGACGTCCAGGTTGCCAAAGGAGTCAAGGCTGGAGGCGCCAGCGAACAGGATCTCCCGGGTTACATATCCGAAGTCAGGACCCTAGAGGAGGACCAGCAAGTCCCCCCACCCCAGAAGGAGGGGTCAGTTAGGACAGAAAATGACAACTCTTGGGTGGGGGGGTGGAGGTGTGCAATTAAAGTCCAAGTCTGCAACAGGACAATAACGAGAAAAATCCCCAAATGTGGGAAATCAGGCAATACCCTTCTGAAGAATCCTTAGGTCAAAGAAGAAATCCAAGTGGAAACTAGACAATATTTTGAAGTGTAAGGTAATAAGCATGCAGCCCACCAGAACTTGGGTGCTCGTGAGGCTGCAGCTAGGAGTGGCTGTAGCTCCAAACTCACATATCAGGAAGAGAGAAGGTTAGAAAATCTTGCTTCCACTTCCAGCTAGGAAAAGAACAGCAAATTAGATGCAGAGCAAGTGGAAGGGAGGACAGAGTAAAGACAGGGGCAGAGACGAGCAGGGAACGCCCCGGCAGGGTCCGGCCTGGGCTTGGGGTCAGGCCCTTGGTTGATGCAGAACTCACCCTGTGGGGCTCACTGTTGCCTGTGCTGGGACTGGGCCCCGGCCCCGGCCCTGGTCCTGGCCCCGGCCCCTCCAGGCTGCGGCAAACACCCTGCTCCACGTGACCAGGAGCTCCTAGACTTCCCCCTCCCAGCCCCCACCTGGACAGAGGGATGGTCCATGCGTGGGGGTGTGGGAGCCGGGAAACAGGCAGAGATGGTGAGCTGTAGGCCTCAGGCCCACCTCCAAAGGCAGTTCAGCCTAGTGGTAGGGCTGTAGAGACAGTCCCTATGGCTTGGCCTCTTGGTGCCACTAGCTGCATGGCCTAGGGTAAGTTACTTAACCTCTCTGAGCCTCTGGAAAGAGGGACTGAAAACAGAACTGTGGATCTGAGGAGTGACCCTGTGACCCGAGGGCCGGGTGCCTGCAATGCGCTGCATGGTTTCTGGGGCTGCTCTCGTCCCCATTCTGGGCACGAGAGGCAGCATGGGGTCTGGCCTGCAGCAGGGGTTCAGAAAACATTTGTTACCTTAAAAGAGGCCCCACCTCGTAAAAGCAAGAGTCATGAGGGCTCGCTAACGGTGCGTTCCCCCACAAGGCAGTTTGGTCTCCCCAGGGCTGGCCCCACTGTTGACTCCCATCCACATGGGGGAAGGGTTCCACATGGGGAGAAGGGTTCCCCAGGAGGATTTTACTGGCCTGCCCTTCCCAGAACGGGGGTGATGTGCATGCTGTTTGCATGTCATTTGCATGTTCTGGCTCAACACCCCCCCCCACTGACTCCCCATTTCTCCACCATTTGTGTCCTTTAGCTCCCCCTAAAGGACAAGGACCAGGACCAGAAAAGTCCTATAGGACCTCCACTTGGCCCTTTGCCACATACCAGGATCCGCTTATAGGGGAAATGCTTCAGACCTCTGTTTCGGGGAGAGTCGAAGACCACTGGGAAGGACTTGTGAGGGGCCTCCGTGTAGCCAAACTCCATCTCGTCCTAGGAGGGGAGAAGAGATCTTGGTGGTGTCCCCAGGTGTGATTTTCTGAATGGGGTGATCCCCTCAGACCTGGGCCAAGGCGGGGCCACAGATGCTTCCTAAGACCTGGGGGTGCCTGGGTCAGGGGAACAGGTGAGGCCTCTGGGAGGCCACTGGGAGAGGACTCTGTCTGGGACCCGAGCACATGGGGGAAACAGGAGAGACTGGGGTGATGGGGCAGTGGGAATGTGTTCCTCTAAGCTGCTGGCGCCTCACTCCCCATCCCGACCGAGTCCTGGCTTTTCTCGGGACACCAAGGCACCTGTGCAGGCCCCATTTCCCAAAGTCAGGGTAAAGGATGGGGACCCAGGCATCCCGGGCCACCCCTCTGCCCGGCTCCTGCGCCCACCTGGATCCAGCGGTCATTTCGATTTTCAATCTGAGGACAGATGATCAGCTTGCAGTTGGTTTTCAACGCTAGGTCTGACATGTATTCCAGAAATTTCTTATTTGGGCCATGAGAGTCTACCACACTGCAAAACATAGGAAGAGAGGAACATAATAGTGACCTCTGACTGGGGCCTTGGTCCCATCTGCACTAGGCCCCATGTGGCCCCTGGGTAGAGGGGTTCAAACACATCCCTGCCCTAGAGAAGCCAGAGACGGATAATGTCCCCAGATCATAGGTGCAAGGTCAGGAGCGAGCCCAGGTGTATGGAGCCCAAAGGCAGGGCACCAGGGCTAGCGGGGGTGGCCGTGGAGAAGGAGGCCTGGAGACTGGCGGAAGGTGGCAGTGCGGGGCAGGCGGCCCCAACCGCTCATGCTCCTCCAGCCCACACGAAGGCATCAGGCTGGGGTTAGCGAGCCAACGGAAAGAAAGAATTCCCTTCCGAACAAGTGCAGAGCAGACCTATTCCTCCACACCTTCCCGGCCTTTTGACTTAGATTCCAAGTCCACGGCAGGTCTGTCTGCTGCTCCGATCTCTGACACACAGACCTGGAGTGGCCTTGCCAATCAAGGCTCCCCTGTCCATCACGGCGCCTGCCAAGGATTCTGGGAGGCGGCAGAAGGACTAGGGTCCTGGGCTGGGCTGGGGCTCACAGCTGGTGCCAGAGACTGGGCTCCCGTGTTCTGGGCAGGCCCAGCAGCATGTCCACGCCAGAGCGAGGCTAGGTCTCCTGCGACCACCAGCTGCCTAAACAGAGCCTCGCCTTGATGCCCAGACTGGATCTGAGCTGTCCCACTGGCAGGACATCGGAGAGGCAGGGACACCAACGCTGGAGCCAGTGACCTCAGCCGGGGCCTTAGCTGCTCAGGATAAGATGGTACTGACTGACCCAAGCCAGCCTGGTGATCTCCCCTGCCCAGCCTGCACCCATGGGTGACCTTCAGGCATCTGTCCACTGAGTGAGGACCCAACGCTGGACCCAGCACTCTGTTCCTATCTCTACCAGTCCAGAGACGGTGGGGTTCCTGCAGGAGGAGTGAGGCCTCACCTGCACGCGTACAGCTCCAGGGGGGGCTGGGTGTTGGGGGTCATGATCCAGGGGGCCATGCGGAAGGCCACGGTGTCTGTGAAGAGGGGCACCTCAGGCAGGGTCTGGGGGGGAAATGAGGACTAAATGGGCCCTGCAGGAAGCCCCATCAGGCCTCAAGGCCCCCACAGCCCCCTAGCCTGCCCAGCCCCAGAGATTCCCAACGGGTTCCCCCACACCCTCAGCCGCCATGCCAGCCCCCAACACTGTACATACCCCCGTGTCCACCAGGCTGACACTAAGGGAGACCAGCCCCAAGAAATCAGCGTCAGGGAAGGTGAGTCCCTCCACAAAGAAGCTGATTTTCCGCTCTCCCTGCTGCCGCTCAACTTCGTAGGACAGGCGTTGAGGTCCCAGCACCTGCTTGTAGTCCTCGAGGGAATGCCCACCTAGGGGAAACCAGAGGCAGGGTCCAGTGCTGGGACGAAGGACAGGAGGGAAGAAACCAGAGGCCAGGGATCCAGGGCAGAGCCACCTTCGTGTTAGATCTCCTGGGACTCCCCTCGAGCCCTGCCACGTGCAAGCTGTGTGACCCTGCCTCGGTGACTCAGCCTCTCTGAGCCTCAATTCCTCATCTATAAAATTGGGCCAACAGTATCTCATGAGGTCAGTGTAAAGCTTTATATCAGATCAAGAGATAAAAGCCAATGGCATAAAAGGTGAAAAATACCCAAACGTCCATCAATGGATGAATGGATAAACAAACGGTAGTACATCCGTATAAGGGAATATTTTTCACCCATCAGAAGAAATGAGGGGCTGACGCGTGCTACAATGCAGATGGACCCTGAAAATAGTATGTGAGCTGAAAGAAGCCAGACACAGAAGGCCACATATTGCATGATTTCATTTACAGGGAAGTATCTAACCCAGGTAAATCCATAGGGACAGAAAGCCAGAAAGCAGATTATGGGTTGCTTAGGACTGGTGGCGGGGGAAGAGGGGAATGGGGAATGGCCGCTGACGGGTACGAGGCTTTATATGGGGGTGAGGAAACGATCTTGCAACTAGATAGAGGTGGTGGTCACACAGCAGCAAGGACCTATTAAGTGCCAGGGAGTTGTCCACTTTCAAATGGCTAATTTCCTATTATGTGAATTTCACCTCAATTTCTTTTTTTGAAAGCGCCTGGCCTGTAGTGGTTCCGCACTGCCCCCTTCCGTCCTCGCCTGAGGCTTGCCTTGGAAAGGTCACCCTGGCATGCTCTTATTCACAGTGGGAAAAGGTTATCTGTTCACTTATTGAGATTTTGTTTATGTTCCGGTGTCCCAGTAAGTGTTTCCAAGCAGGGCCCTCAGCCTAAACTTCGACCATGGGTGCATGAGGAGGAAGGTTCTGGCTCCTGCCAGGCTCAGGTGGCCAGGACAAGTTCTGGGCCAGTCTGAACAGAAGGAGGTAAGGGGGGGAAGAAACAAAGGAGCAGGAGAAGCCTCTTGCTACTTATAAAAATGAGTAAAGGCAGCTCAGGGTTAAAGATGGGTATTTTTTTTAAGCCACAGATTTTGATTAATAAAAATCTCTGGCAGAACAGCCAGGTTCCAAGGGCCTGCCTGGGCCTCAGTTTTGCTAGTTCCCGCTCCCACCTCACCCAGCCTGCACAGAGCTGGGGGTGTTTCAAGAGCTCACCCTGTGCTGCCTGACCAGGGGGTGGGGTGGGCAGTGGAAAGAGGAGGGGTTTGGGCAGCTGAGAGACTTGGGTCCTAATGCCTGCTCACCGCCCCCCCACTTGGTTGTATGACTTCGAGATTCCTGGATTCCTGCCCCTGAGCCTCAGTGGCCTCCTCTATAAAATGGGACTCATTTTCGAACCCCCTTCTTAGGTAATATGCTGTGAGCTGCTGGGGTGGCTGTTGGCCAGAGGTAGAGGGAGGTATAGAAGATGCTGCAGGGGAGGGGGGATGTGTATAAGAGAAGAGTTTGGGAAGCAGAGTACAAGCAGAGCAGGGAGGAAAACAGCCCCAGCAGGCCACTCACCCCTAGCACAGAAGACCCCCACTCGTTTGGAATCCGAGAAGGGCACATTCAGGACCAGCTTGTGGTTGTCAAAGAGCCTGTCTGGGCCATCACAGCTCAGCACCATGGGGGACATATCCTGTAGGTCTGGAGAGAATGGCGCCCTTAAGACAACTCTCCCTGCACCCCGCCGACAGGCTACCCTCCACCCACCTCCCCCAGCCTGTACTGCCCCACGCCACTGCTCTGGACATCCCCACACACCCTTCTATCACACACCATCCAGTGATGCCAGCTGGCTGTTGGTAAGGTCAGGCCCTCTGGACGTGATACTGTCCCGGTCACAGTTCACCAGCAGGACAGCCCCATAGCCCTCGGGGCCCCAGCGCCAGGTTTTCTGTGGCAAAACAAGAAGCTTTGGGGTCAGTGGGACCCAGAGAGCCTGGGGAAGGGGCTCTGGAGTTGGCTAGGGCTGTTTTGTTAACATGAAGAATTTGATTTTCTGGGTTTACTTCAGGATATAAAGAAGAATCATAGATTTGGGGGCTGGAGTTCCAGGTCTCTAAACCCAGAGCCACCCCACACTTGTTCAGTGAACAACCTATGCAACCATACATGGTGGCCCCACCCAGCCACGGCACTGGAGGAGAAAGGGTAGTGTCACTCCCTCAGGAGGAAGGCTGTTTCAGAAACG
Organism: Mellivora capensis; assembly: GCA_004024625.1. NCBI lineage: Eukaryota > Metazoa > Chordata > Mammalia > Carnivora > Mustelidae > Mellivora > Mellivora capensis. Next base: position 87,348 of record PISX010002891.1, on the reverse strand, counting down.
ACCTTCACCAGCCCACTGAGCTTCGTCCCTGCCTGGGGGATAGAGGCTGCCTCTCTCCCAACTCTCCAGGTCCTGGCATCTACCCTCAGTCCTACAGGTCCTGCAAGGAGGTCTAAGCCAAGGTGGGAAAGATGGCTGGAACCCTGCCTCAGATCACAGCTCTCCCTTATATACCTTCACTTAATCCCTACCAGACCCTACAAGGCAGGGCTCACTTGCCTCATTTCAAAGAAGAGGAAAGGAAGGCTCTGGAAAATGGAAAGGAAGTCTCTGGAAAGGAAGGCCTCAGTCCCCTAGCTGGGATTCAACTAGTTGGGAGACCTGGGGGACTCCACAGGGCCACTGCTAGCCTATTTGACACACCTGTCCACCTTTCTTGGTAAATGCTGCTCTATGCCAGGGCGCAAGACATGACTTGTATCATAGCCCCATTCACCACCTTAGCCAAGCAACCTTGTGCAGTGAACAACCTATACTGCCATCCATGGCTGCCCTAACCCTCTCTTGTCCTCAAAGCTTGTTCTTCGGGCCCACACTTTCTCTCCAGGACCTCTCCCTACAAATTACAACTTCTATCCCCTCCAGGATGGTTTCCAGATACTTCTATCTGGAATGCCCATAATGCCTTGGGACCACCCCACACTCCTCCTCACTCTTTAGGATCCAGCTGAGGCTGTCCACCCAGCCTCCTCTATCAGAAGCCTTGCCTTCTCCCAGCCTTCAGTCAGTCCCTCGGCAACCTTTTATGAAGCACTTATAATGTTTCAGGTTCAAATACAGCCAAGGAAAGAAAGATGTATCAAGCAAAAGAACCAATTCCAATTCCTAAGTGGTGCAAGACAGACTCAGAGAGGGCTCATACAGGAGTCATGCAGCACAGTGATCACGCGGTGCAAGTTACGCCCACCTGGGCCAACTTGGCAGCTTCCAGATGGGTTCCCTACATGGTTGGATCCCACAGACCCTGGGATCCATCACCCCCGGTTTTGCCTGTCAACTCTGCCAGCCCAAGGTAGCCAGGAGAGCGTCACCTTGTCGCCGTGGCTCCTCTTCACCTTGCCCGTGCGATGCGTGTCAACATCGAGGGAGATGTCTGTAAAGGAGTGGAGAGGGGCACCAGAGGCTCACGCATCCCACCTCCACGCCCATGAGGTCCAGGCCGAGGCAACCTTTGCCCACGAGACCCAGTAAGACCTGTTCTGAGGACCACATCAAGCACCCAGGAGGCCGTGTGGCCCTGCCTCTGGCTGTTGGGAATGAGGCCTGAGGCTCTCGGTGCTGGATCCACAGTTCTCAGGACCAGCGGCCAGGGCTCTGGCGGAAGGCAGCTCTCGGCTCCCTGAAGTTTAGCGAGGAATCTTGGAGTTCCAGTGGTGTGACAGGTGGCCTCCGGAGGAAGGAGGCCTAGGGTGGGTCTAGCTGTGGGCCATGGACAGTTTCTAGATTCTGGTGGCCCTGAGTACTGTTGAGTCTCCATCCCCGAGTGAACTAAAGGTCTCTGAAGAAGCTCCTGGAGGTCAAGGAAGAGGGCCTGTGCCTGGGACTCAGGGGGCAACTAACACCCTCCAGAGGGCAACATGGAGGGGCGGGGGGACATCCTGGGAGCCAGGAGCCGGTACTTACCAACGCCAGTAAGATAGAGCACGCTGTGGCCCAGGGCCCCACCTTCATGCTGCCCGAGGTAGGACACCTTCACCTGTGGGGACATCGTCAGCCCTAAGCGAGCATGGCCACCCTTCAGAGATGGCAGGGACAGGGGCATGGGTGGGGGGAAACACCCTAACAGTCTCGCTTCGAGTCAGGGGAGGCCTGGGCATCCCTAGAGGCTCCCCACTGCTGAAGGTCCAAGATTCCCGGGCTCCAGGCTTGGGCTCAGATCTGCTTTCCCCAGCTCGAGAGGCTGTGCATGCCTCCTGGGCTCCAGAGCTGGGCTGAGGAGCAAGGAGGGCTGAGGAGGGTGGGGTGGGTCCCAGGCGAAGCCGCTGGACCCTCAGGAATTCATGGAGATGTCAGAGGGGAAGAATGAGGAGAGGGACGGCAGACTCCATCGACATGAGCCAGTTACTCAGCCCACGTAGGCTTCCGTTCCTTCATCTGTAAAATGGGAGCAATGGCCATACGCTCCTGCAACCCCACTCCCCAAAAAAGCCAGTGGTCACAGAGCTTTTCCCGTGGTCCAGATCCCATGCCAAGTGCTCTACCCAGGTCATCTCGGTGAGCTCCCAAGATGGCCCCAGGAGACTGGGCCCATTCCTAATGAGGCCACTCCCGGCCCTCCCTGCAGTCTTGTAAGCAGAGGGGGTAGGATCTGAACCCGCGGCAGGCTCCAGGACTCCTGCTCTCAACAGCTACACAGTGTCTGCCTTTAGGGGAGAAAGGGCCATGGCAGTGAACCAGTGGGCCACTATGTGTGTGGAGAGTTCCTAGGGGTGAGTGATGAGGGAGCTGTCGTCCATGAAAGCAAAGCCTTTCCCCTCCTTGGATATGGGGACAGGGGCACATCTGGGTGGGCACTTGTGTCTGTGCATGCGCGTATGCATGAGCCCGGGCTGTCGCTTGAGTCCTCCCTGCTACGGGGCGTATTTTGGGGTCTGTGTGTAGGGTAAACACAGGTATTCATGTGAGGGTGCCTGTGAATTGGAGGGGGCGAGTAGGCAGGCTGTTTTTACGGGCGTATCCATTCGCATGTGTATGGGTGATGCTGCTGGGGTGGGGGGGACATGCATGTCCGGGGTGTCTGTGGCATCGAGATGTGCTGCACGGAGGCAGATGTCTGAGCCTTGTGGGGTTTGGTGGAGTAAGGATGCTGTGTGAATGGGGTTATGCTTGGGTGGGGGGTGGGGAACACGGCCCCTGTGTGGAGACGTGGCCTCTTACCTTGAGATCATTTAAGTCCTTACTGGCCGCATCCACGGATACGGTCACCTCCACACTGACATCCAGGGGCCAGCGGGACTTGCCTGTGGGCCCTGTCACCCGAGCTGGGTCGTAGACCACGAAGACCTCCACTCCGGGGCTCCCAGTGACGCTAAAGGTCTCAGCCCCCTTGGGCACGTCACTGACAAAAAGGAGAAAGGTGAATTTCCAGGGGGCTCAGGAGACAGACCACAGAGGGGTAGCGGGCTTGGGTCGCCAAGCTATACAAACAGCACCCCCTAACAGCTGGACTGGGGACTGGCAGGGGACTGCCACTGGCCAGGAGACCAGCCCTACTGGGCACCAGGCAGCCTGGGCTCCAACCCAGCTCTCTACTGATTCTCATGTGACCCACCCTGGGCACCTCATCTTGTCCTCTGGCCTCAGTCTCCCCATCTGTAACATGGGGCTTTGCTCTAGTGGCAGGGCCCTTTCGGCGGACCTCCTGTGGAAACCAGGACCTAAGACAGACATAAGGGAGAAAGACATGGGCCTAAACCATGGCATTTAACACCCCCCGCCTCTAAGAGTGATCCCCGAGGTTCCAGAGAGCAGAGACAGCAAATTCCAGCACAACCTCCCACCCCCACCCCAAAGCTTCCATGCTGATACTTCCAAATTCTCCAGCCCAAGAGGAAACCCACTGGGTCATCTGCCTCTCACCACCCCCACCACCACCACCTGGTGGCTGGGCAGCCTCCTCACTGGTCTCCCAGGACCCACCTGTGCCCCCCTCCAGTCTCTTCCGCACACGGCACACTTAGGCAGATTGTGTGATTCCTTTGGCCCAAAGCAGTGGTTCCTGTCACACTCAGTAACAGGTAAAGTCCTCACAGTGGCTTACAAAGCCCCCTGTAATCTGCCCCCTGCCACCTCCCTGACCTCTCCTCCCCACGATGCTCCCCTCGCCCACTCTACTCCTGCCACACTGAGCTTCGGGCTGTTCTATGAAGCTGCCAATCGGTCCTAGCTCAGGGCCTTTGCACTGGCTCTTCCCTCTACATAGAAGGCTCTTCCCCCAGGTGTCTACAAGGCTCATTCCCTTACCCTCTTCAAGGCTCTGCTTAAATGTCACCTTCTCTCTCTCTCTTTTTAAGTATGGGCTATTCTCCCCTCCAGTATTTTTTTTTTTAATTTTATTTATTTGACAGAGAGGGACAGGGAGAGAGAGAACACAAGCAGGGGGAGTAGGAGAGAGAGAAGCAGGCTCCCGCCGAGCATGGACCCGACGCGGGGCTTGATTCCAGGACCCTAGGATCATGACCTGAACCAAAGACAGATGCCTAATAACTGAGCCATCCAGCTGCCCTTCTCTGTGAGCCCCCATTTAATGCCCTTCTCTGTGAGCCCCCATTTAATGCCGCACCTTGCCCCCTTCCTTTCCCCCTCTTCCCTACCCCTCTCACTCTGCTCTGACCCTGGGCTCCGCATGTGGAGCTCATACCCTAGAGGGGTATGTCGGACCACAGAACTACCTGTCAGTGCTTCTCCCTCCCCTGCATGTCAGGCCTCACCCCTGCCCTTCCCTGGGACAGAGCCATCAGCTCAAGGCTGCCACTTAAGGTCACGTCCACTTACTAGACATCCACCTGACTGCAAAGATCCAGAGCCAGAGGGGTCCTTTAATGTATCCTCCTGCCTCTATCCTTTCCTGGATCCCTGAGAACCCACCCAGATATTAAGCCTCGGAGGAGCCAGACCCCCCAGCACAGTTACTGGCGCCCATCAAACTGCCTCCCATGACAATGGTGACAGGGATCATGGTCACAACACCCCGAGTCCTACTCAGCGCTTGGCCCTCTGATGCTCAGCAAATAGTTTTCACTCTCCTCACTTTACAGATGCGGTTGGGGTGGAGAAGGGTGGAGAAGGGCCCTGGGGCCCTGCAGGCTGCTGGCAAGACCCACCCGCACCAGCCCACACTCGTGGCCCCATGGTATCTTCAGGAAGCCCCATCTGCATGCCCTTTGTCCTTGTCTAATCAGTTACCATAGAAACCCAAGTACCCCAGACACTCATCCTCTAATCTGACCCCACTCCCATCCACCCCACTCCCGGACAATCCCACACACCATCACCTGCACGGTGGCCTCAGCCACATCCCGGAGTGTCCTTGACCTTCATACTGCCACAGAAACCTGTTTCCCACAGAAGGAAGGGGACCCCCTGCAGCCCTCTCAATACTGTCTACTCCCCCCTCACTTCCCCTACCTCCAGGCCCAGAGGTAGGCAGGAGTCCCCCTCCTCCTGGTCACTGCCACATCACTGTCACTCTGCCCTCATTCCTGGAGGGGTCCGGCTCCTGCCACCAATGCCAGTGCTGCAGCCCCATGGGGATGGGGCAGCCCCTCAGGCTTCAGCATCGGGCCTCCCCTCCCACAATCCTGGCCTCCACCCAGCCTCAGCCACCCGCCCCCAGGGCAGACCCCAGACTTTGTCATTACCAAGAACTACACCCCTCACACACTCCCCTATCAGCAGCCCAGCGATACCATCTGCCAACCTGCCGGCTCAGTCCTCTAACATCCCAACCCCATTGAGCCCCCAGCTCCACCGGGACCGGCAACCCCTGAAGTAGAGAGGTCTTTATCCCCTCTCTGCAGCCCTGGCCTTCCTGGTCTCTCTTCCCTTCACAGGCTCAGAGTCCCTAGCCTGCCTCGAGGTCACTCCCTAGCACCTCTCCACTCCTCTACACACACCTTCCCCTCCATCAGACCCTCTAAGTACTGCCCCAGCCTCCAGGAAGCCCCTCCCTTCCCACTCTGCAGGTGCAACTCCCCACCCCACCACCCCTCCCACCAGCTGACTGTGTCCCACTCAGATTCATTGCCACTGCCCACAGCCTGACAACATTTCTAGGGGCTGAAGAGCCCAGGAGGGAGGGGATAGGGCATCTGGCCCATTGTGGCTCCATCTCCTGGGCATTGGGGGCAGGTCTTTGGTCTAAACAAGGGCCCCAACTCAGAGCCCTGGGTCTAGGCTTTGGCGTCTGGGCTGTGCATTCTGACATCCAAGAGGAACTGGTGTGCAGCATCAGAATGAACCGGGGACAAGACTGGGCAGCCCTGAATTTCTGCATCTGTTTCTTGCCTATGACCCATCTGCCTGAGGTAGAGAGGTGGTGGGAGGTGACAGCTCGGATACCCACACTTTCATCTCTTCCGCTCCTTTCCTTTACAGGAAAATGCCTCAGGAGTTGGCGTGCTGGCTGCCCAGTCCTGTCTCCTCATTGTCCCTGTAAGCTGTCACTAGTCAGGCTCTCCTCCCCTCCATGCCACTGAAACTGCTTTGGTACCAAATCCAGAGAGAGGTCCCTTCTCTTCTTCCTCTAGAGAGCCGTCAGGCGCATCTGACCCAGATGATCGGCTGTCCTCCCTAAAACACTTTCCACTTGGCTTCTGGGATACACAGCTCTCCTGTCCTCCAACTGACTTCTCCTCCGCTGCTCTGTCCTCCTAACTGCAGTGCACCCCAGGCAGCAGCAGGCTGCCCCCCAAACCACCAGCAGCTCTGGGCAGAGCACATAGTTAAGTTGATGATGAATTTTACTGATACAAAGGCCGTGCAGCACACAGCATACTAACAATAGTGCACTGTGTGTTACTCTTCTTTATAAAATTACTCAGAAGTCCCATAAATCCCTTCGATTCTTACAGAATGCCTCTCAAAACCACAGCCAAACCATGCCATTCAACCACAACTCTGCAAATGCAGTGGCCTCCCAGTCTGCTCTTTCTTTCCCCAATAAATTTGTTGTCATGAAATTTGATATGTGACATAAACGTGGATGGATATTTTCATTTGCGTCCAAGAATAAAATGAAAGCGAAGCCGTGGAGATAAACCTCACTCTATCAGTGACATGAACAACCTCTTTGCTGAGCCAGTGAATGCCCGACAAACACCTCCCTCCTTCTTGTGCTAATCACAACGTAACACGCCGTTAAATTTAATCTGCATTAATCTCCTTTTCTTCATCAGTAAAACTGTAAGTGGAGGTCTGATTTGTAGACTTTGCCAATTTCCATGGCCTAGAGACTTCCACCAATGGCCAATATCAAGTTACCAATGCAACATCCTTGAACTCAAGAGTTGCAAAGAAACGCACAATGGCACTCCCTACACAATTATTTCTACCAGACAGAGGTAAATGATCACAGAGGATAGATCTTGATAGAGTATAACAAAATAGTAAGTAAGTGGAGATAATTTTGATTATCACCTTTGTTTTAAATATAATTTATTTACTTGTAAGCATATAGAATTTAATTTTAAATACTGTCATGGCAGGATACCTGGGTGATACAGTCAGCTGAGCGACCAACTCTTGGTTTTGGTTCAGGTCATGATCTCAAGATCGTGAGACTGAGCCCTCCATAAGGCTCCACACTCAGTGTGGAGTCTGCATGAGACTCTCTCCCCCTTTTCCCCGTCCTCTTACATGTGTGTGTGCACATGGGCATGCTCTCTCTCTCTTCTCTCTTTCTCTCAAAAATAAATGAATGAATATTTTTTAAAGATTTTATTTATTTATTTGACAGACAGAGATCACAAGTAGGCAGAGAGGCAGGCAGAGAGAGAGAGAGAGTAGGAAGCAGGCTCCCTGCTAAGCAGAGATGCGGGGCTTGATCCCAGGACCCTGGAATCACGACCTGAGCCGAAGGCAGAGGCTTTAACCCACTGAGCCACCCGGGGGCCCCAATGAATGAATATTTTTAAAATTAAAAAAAAAATAAATACTATTATGGCTGTGTTTGTCAATAGACTCATAAACTTCCTAAAAAATGGACAATCAGGTCCTCTTAGGGAAGGACCCTCCTGTACTACTAAAAATGGGTGCTATTCCCCTCTTTCCCAGGCTTCTCCAGAGGAATTCACAGCCTTTAACCAGGTGACTGTACACTGGGGAAAAGGAAATGATCAGACTTTTTCAGCTTTATTGGACACTGGCTCTGAACCGAGGCTAATTCCAGGAGATGCACATGTCATGGCCACCTGCCAGTCAGAGTAGAGGTTTTCAGTGGTCAGGTGGCCAATGGGTTTAGCTCAGGTCTAGCTCCCATTCTGTGTTTTTTTCCCCCTCCATTCCAGAATGCATAGTTGGAATAGAACTCAGCAAATGGCAGGGTCACCTCATAGGCACTCCCGTGAGGATGTCCCAGCTGGCTCCAGCCCACCTGGCCCCAGGGCTTAGTGCTCAGTCCTACTGTCTGGTGACATTCACCGCCTTAATGATCTCCACCTGCCATGATGATATGCATAGAACCCCTACTTTTCATCTCCAGACCCTTATAGCTAATTGTTTTTTGAACATCTCCCTTGGATGTCTAACAGGCACTTTAAATGTAACATGTCCATATAGAATCGTAAAGGAAACAATCCAACAAGAAGATATAAAAATAGTAAATATTTATGCACCCAGCATGGGAGCACCCAAATACATAAAGCAGCTAATAACAAACATAAAGGAAGTAATTGATAGTAATACAATGATTGTAGGGAACTTTAACATCCCACTTATATCAATGGATAGATCATCCAAACAGAAAATCAACAAGGAAACAGTGGCTTTGAATGACACACTGGACCAGATGGAAATAACAGATATATTCAACATTCCACCCTAAGACAGCAGACTATATGTTCTTTTCAAGTGCACACAGAACATTCTCTAGAATAGATCACATATTAGTCCACAAAACAAGTCTCAACAAATTCAAAAATACTGAAGTCATACCATGCATCTTTTCTGACTATAACACTATGAAATTAGAACTCAAACCACAAGAAAAAATCTGGAAAATACACAAATACATGGAAGTTAAATAACATGCTACTCTAAACAATGAATGTTTCAGTTAATGAAACAAGATATCAAAGGGGAAATTTAAAAGTACATGGAGACAAATGAAAATGAAATGGTCCAAAATCTTTGGGATGCAGCAAAAGCTATTCTAAGAGGGCAGTTTATGACAATACAGTCCTAGAACAAGAAGAAAGAAAATCTCAAACAACCTAATCTTACACCTAAAAGAGCTAGAAAAAGAACAACAAACAAAACTCAAAACCAGTATAAAGAAGGAAATGATAAAGATCAGAGCAGAAATAAATGAAATAAGAACAAACAACCAACCAAACAAAAAAACAAATAGAACAGATCAATGAAACCAGGAGCTGGTTCTTTAAAAAGATCAACAACATTGATATACCTCTAACCAGACTCGGAGAGAGAGAGAGAGAGGATGCAAATAAAAAAAGTCATAAATGAAAAAGGAGAAATAACAATAGACCCAACAGAAATACAAAGGATTGTAAGAGAATAATATGAAAAATTACATGCCAACAAATTGGACAACTTAGAAGAAATGGATAAATTCCTAGAAACATATACCTACCAAAACTGAATCAGAAAGAAATAGAAAACTTGAACAGACTGATTACCAGCAATAAATTTGAATCAGTAATCAAAAAACTCCCAACAAAGAAAAGTCCAGGACTAGATGACTTCACAGGTGAATTCTACCAAATGTTTAAAGAAGAGTTAACCTCATCCAGTCCCGTCCATGTTGCTACAAGAGATTATGCTGAGTGAAATAAGTCAAGCAGAGAGAGTCAATTATCATATGGTTTCACTTATTTGCGGAGCATAACAAATAACACGGAGGACATGGGGAGATGGAGAGGAGAAGGGAGTTGAGGGAAATTGGGGGGGAGATGAACCATGAGAGACTATGGACTCTGAAAAACAACCTGAGGGTTTTGAAAGGGCGAGGGGTGGGAGGTTGGGGGAGCCAGGTGGTGGGTATTATGGAGGGTACGCATTGCATGGAGCATTGGATGTGGTGTAAAACTATGAATTCTGTTACGCTGAAAAGAAATGAAATTTTAAAAATTTCAAAAAAAACACTACTTCAAAAACACACACACACACACACACACACACACACACACACACACAAAATAAATAAAGAAGAGTTAATACCATTCTTCTCAAACTATTCCAAAAAACAGAAGAGGAAAGCTTCCAAATTCATTCTATGAGGCCAGCATGACCATGATATCAAAACCAGATAAAGACACTAAAGAGAGAGAGAGAACTACAGGCCAATAACCCTCATAAACACAGATACAAAAATCCTCAATGAAATCTAGCAAACTGAATCTAACAATCTATTAAAAAAAAAAACATGCACTATGATCAAGTGGCATTTATTCCTGGGATACAAGGGTGGTTTAATATTCACAAATCAATCATCATGATATATCACATCAACAAGAGGAAGGATAAAACCATATGATCATTTCAGTAGATGCAGAAAAAGCATTCAAAAAAGTACAACATCCCTTTATGATAAAAATCCTCAACAAAGTAGATTCAGAGGGAACACACCTCAACATAATAAAGGCCTTAAATAAAAACAACACATCATATTCAATGGTAAAAAACTGAGAGCTCTTCCCCTAAGATCAGGAACAAGATACGGATGTCCACTTTCGTGATTTTATTCAACAAAGTCCTGGAAGTCATAGCCACAGCAATCAGACAAGAAAAAGAAGTAAAAGGCATCCAAATTGGTAAGGATTACTCTCATTATTTGCAGATGACATGATACTATATGTAGAAAACCCTAAAGAAACTACTAGAACTGATAAGTGAATTCAGTATCACAGGAAATGAATTGCATCCCAGGATACAAAATCAATGTACAGAAATCTGTTGCAGTTCTATACACTAAAAATAAAGTAGCAGAAAGAAAAATTAAGAAAATAATCCCATTTACAATTGCACCATAAATAATAAAATATCTAGGAATAAACTTAACCAAGGAGGTGAAAGACTTGTATGCTGAAAACTATAAAACATGAAAGAAATCGAAAATGACACAGATAGAAAGATGTTCCATGCTCATGGATTAGAAGAACAAATACTGTTAAAATGTCCATACTACCCAAAGCAGTCTACAGATTTAATGCAAACTCTATCAAATACCAACAGCATTTTTCACAGAACTATAACAAAGAATCCTAAAATCTGTATGGACTACAACAGACCCTGAAAAGCCAAAACAATCTTGAAAAAGAAGAACAAAACTGGAGATATCACAATTTCAGCTATCAGGATATGCTACCAACCTATAATAATCAAAACAGTATGCTCCTGGCAAAAAAATAGACACATAGACCAGTGGAAAAGAGTAGAGGACATAGGAATAAACCCACAATTATATGGTCAATTAATCTTCAACAAAGGAGGCAAGAATATCCATTGTGAAAAAGACAGTCTCTTCAACAAATGGTATTGGGAAAACAGGATAGCTACATGCAAAAGAATGAAACCGGACTACTTGTACCATATACAAAAATAAACTCAAAATGAATTAAGGACCTAAATGTGAGACCTGAAACCATAAAAAGGTCTCACATTTAGGTCCTTAATTCATTTTGAGAGTATAGGCAGTAATCTCTCTGACATCTGCCATAGCAACATTTTTCTAGATATGTCTCTTGAGGCAAGGGAAATAGAAGCAAAAGTGAATTGTGGGGACTACATCAAAATAGAAAGCATCTGCACAGTGAAGGAACCAATCAACAGAACTAAAAGGCAACCCACAGGATGGGAGAAGATATTTGCAAGTGACATGTCCAATAAAGGGTTAATATCCAAAATATATAAAGAACGGATACAACTCAAACCCCACAAAAAACAAATTTTAAAAATGGGAAGAAGACATGAACAGAGATTTCTCCAAAGAAGACATCCAGATGGCCAACAGACACATGAAAAGGTGCTCAACATCACTTGTCATCAGGGAAATGCAAATCAGAACCACAATGAGACATCACCTCACCCCCGTCAGAATGGCAAAAACCAAAAACCCAAGAAACAACAAGTGTCGGCGAGGATGTGGAGAAAAAGGAATCTTCACACACTGTTGGTGGGAATGCAAACTGGTGCAGCCACTCTGGAGAACAGCACAGAGGGTCCTCAAAAAATTAACAGTAGAGCTACCCTGTGATCCAATAATTCCCCTACTGAGTGTTTACCCAAGCCACACAAAAACACTAACTTGAAAAGATATATGCATCCCTAAGTTTACTGCAGCTTACCGACAACAGCCAAATTATGGAAGCAGCCCAACTGTCCATTGATAAATGGACAAAAAAGATGTGTTTATATATATATATATATATAAACACATGTGTTTATATATATATATATATAAACACATGTGTTTATATATATATATATATATATATAAATACATACACTAATGAGTATACTTCCACAATGAGCACTGGTTAATGTATAGAATTGTTGAATCACTATATTGTGTACCTGAAGCCAGTGTAACACTGTACATTAACTATACTGGAATAATTTTTTTAAAAGAAGTTCTACTCTAAAAAAATAATGTAAATAAATACATAAATAAATAAATAAATAAATAAATTTACAGTGTCCAAAATCAAACTCCTACCTCCCCACCCCTGCCCTGTCCAGACCTGCCCAAGACTTTCCCCTGCCTCTCCATTCTCGGGTTCATGCTGGGGTCCCTTTCCTCCCTTGCACCCAGAGGCCCAGCAAACCCTAAGGACTCCACCTTCATGTCATGCCCGGGGCGGACACTCTCACCTCACCTCGTTAAAAGCTAACACCCCAGAGCAGATCACCAATCACTTTCACATGAGTTTTTACAACAAGCTGGTCCCCTGCCTCCTCTCCTGTTGCCCTCAGTCTGTTCTGGACCTATCTGCAAAAGGGGCCTCTTTATTAAAAAAAAAAAAAAATCCTCTGGTGTTCTTCCTGCTTGTAACCCTTCCACAAAGTCAAACTGGCTTCCTGACCATGTGGCTTCCCTTTCCCCCTTTTCCCAGACTCAGCTCCTTGCTCTCCCTCTAGCATGCTCATCTTACTCCTACCTCGGGCCCTTTGCACTGCAGTTCTTGCTCAGGATGTTCAGCTCACAGATAACTGCTGGGTCCTCACCCCTCATTTCCTTCTCAGTAAGGTCTTCCCTGCCCAATTTAGGACAGTGTGATAGGAAGACACCATGAACACCACACTCTCTTACCCCATGAGCCAGCTTCATTTCACCTTACATATTCTGCTTATTTTGACATATTTGCTTATTGCCTGTTCCCCCTGTTTCTCCCTCTAGAATGCAGGCATTTTTTTCCACTTTACTCTCTCTAAACCTACTGTCACCTGAGCTCCCAGCTCAGTGTCTGGCATGGACCAGGAGCACAGTAAACCTTTGTGTTATGGATGAGGACAAGGAAACCCAGAAACCCAGGACTGCCCAGCTGGCAGGTGGCCCTGCTGGACTTGGATCCAACCTACCCAGCCCCAGAGTCTTTCCCCACACATCCCAAAGCAAGCAGGCACGAGCCCCAGCTGGTGGCAGAAAGGTTCCCAGCTCCTGGGAGACACCTCCCCTGCCCCAGCCAGGGACTGCCATCGCCAGACACAGCCCTTTCAAGGAGAGTGGGGTTCCATGGAGCCAATCCCCAGCTTTGGGCAGAAGTTGACATTTCCAATTTACAGCCCTGGCATGCAACTCCCTATTTGGGGTAAGAAATAATAGTAACAGTAATAACAACGACGATGGTGAAAGAAGAGGGGGAAAGAGCGAGAACAGATGCTCTGGGGCTGTCCAGCCCTTTCCAAGCCCAGCTTGTTTCTCACCCCCCACCTTACTCAGCCACTGCTGCCTCTGAGGTGCTGGGAGTCCGCTCTCAGCTTCTTTCTACCCGGCAGGTGCCAGGACAGTCCCTCCAAGGCCGGGCCTCAGGGAGAGGTGATGACGTGCAGAAGGACCACGATGGGCCGGGCTGACCCCCAGGACCGCCACCTCCATCCTTTGCCAGTCTCACCTGCCCTCTGCCGCCCACTACCTTCCCTGTTTTGTCACACCCATTCAGGTGGTTTCCCTTGGGCTGCCTCTCGGGGTGGAAAAGGTGCAAAAGAGCTGAGGCTCTCCCAAGCAGGAGCTTTGCAGACTGGGAGGGAGAGGAAGGGGGACCTCTGGAGGGGGCCGCTGCTTCCCGCTGGTGCCCACGCTTGGCAGGTCATGCCCAACAGGCCCTTGCCATCTCAGAGCCCCATTCGCTAGGCATCCTCCCCTGGACGGTGCCCAGGCCTCGAAGAGGGGGTTCACCCTGCTTTTCCTCATCTCTTGGGCTCCCGGATCTGTGGCTTGGGCCGTGGATGAAGGGCTGCTCTTGGGGGGTGTAACCAGCAGGGGTAGGAGGTTGAGGGCGGCTCGGTAGGAGCCTCCGGCTGACACCTGCCGGCCGGCTGCCCTGCGGCGGAGTCTCACAGAGCAGCCCCCAGACCCAACCCAGACTCACAGGCAGATGAAATAACAGACTTGAAATCACCTGTCAGATGAGAGGGTGTATGTAAGTCATTACCACATGTGTCAGCGTTGTGTCTTTATCATCATGTCCACACTGATGCCAATGAGCTGGCGCCCTTCTCTCACCTCTGCAGGAGTGTGGGGTGAGGAAGGGGATGGGCAAGGAGAAATCTGTATTCTTGAAGACCCACTTCAGATGCCATCTCTCTGCGGAGGGAAGTGTGGGCTCTGTGCAGAGTGTGGGCCCAAACCTGGTCGCTTACCTGCTCCGAGCCTCTGTTTTCCTCTTCTGTGAAATGGGTACAATCCAAAGAGCTACTTCCTAGGGCTGGGGGGGGGGAGTCCCAGGAGATGATGCATTTAAAGTGCTTGGCATACAGTAGGTGCTTAAAAGGCATTAGCTGCCGCTGCCACCATTACTATCACTCAGCCCAGAGACCCCCAAAGACCCCAGCCCACAAGGGCCAGCTCCCTGTGTCCTCTCTGTGTTCCCATAGCACGGGTTCAGACCTTCCCTGGGGCCCTGTCGCAGTCCATCTGTGTCCTCCAGAGCCGAGACTGCCCGACCCGTGTGGATCCCTCCACCCCATGCCCAAAGCTGGTATGCAGCAGGTTCAGAAAGAGGCTGCGAAGAGAGTCAATTCTTAGAAAACCTCACAGAAGGAGGCGCCGATGGTGAAGTGGGGAATTTCAAGTCAACAGGTAGTTCCCAGCCACCTGATGAGGCAGAAGGACAGCGTGTGGTAATAGTGGGGAGAGGGATGCTGGGGTGGCTTTTCCCAGAACCTACCATGCGTCAGGTACCTGCTCAGGTTTTGACACCCATGATGTCATCTGCATTCACAACTACCCTCCCAGGTATGTGTTGCTGTCCTCATCTAGCAGATGAAGAAATCTCAGAGAGGTTAAGTAACTTTCCAAGGGTCACACAGCTGGCAAAGGGAGGAGGGAGCAGCAGGTTTCTCTCCCATCATAGGCTGTCCTGATTGACATGAAAAGGAATGTGTGTTCCCTGAGCATGCCCCCAGGGGGACTGGAAGGGTGAGTTAGTTGGGGAAGACATAGGAAGGAAAAAGGAAAATGAAACTTTGCAACACAAGCTCCTAAACACTATTCCTTGGGATTGGGGGAGGAGGGGGTTGGCATGGAGCCCAAGGCAGTGTGTGGGGCACCGAGTCAGGAAAGCCATGTCCCTTCTTCCCCACACAAGCACCTGAACTTTGCAGGAGTGAGGCTGATGCGGGCCAAGAGGACAGCGCCCATGACTCCTGCTTCCCCCAACACAGTAAGTCTGTGGAGTATCTGCCCAGGCCCTGATCAGAGAAAGGTCTCAGAGTTCATCTCGGCCTGCCTCCTGACCATCACAGGGCTCTGTGCTTGAATACTTCCTGGGCCAGACAGCTCACTACCACATATCCCTTTGTGCTTTGACAGCTCAGGTAATTAGAAAGCTTTTCTTTTGGCTTAGCTGCAACTTCCCAGAAGCTTCCTCCTACTGGGGTTCAGCAGGCCACACCTTACCTCAACTACTCAGAAACTTACCACTGGTCTCTAAGGAGAGGAAAAACACAACAGTCTTGGAGAAGTCCCTCCTATGCCCTTCATTATACCTGCTGCTTGGACATCACCAGCCCCCCAGAGGATAGAGTTGAGGGGTTTGGGGTCCCTCTTCCCAGCCTAGGGCCTGGGCAGGGAGGGCAGGATGGTGCTGACCTAGCCTCCAGCTGGGTGGGTGGGGATGGGGGCATGGTGGCAAAGGACAGGCGTGCTCTGGAGGGTTGCCCAGGGCACCGTGCTGGGGAGAGGCAAAGGCAGGAGAATAATGCAGAATTGGATGGAAAGGCTGAGGAGCGAGCCAGTGGGCAGCTCTCGAGCAAATGGGGCCAGACAAACCTACAGCCGCCCTCACACCTGGCCAGACACCTGCCCCCTGGGCGCCCCCAAGGTACCACCTTCCGGATGCCCTGGACTTGAAGTTTTCTGGACTGAAGCCACAAGAAATGACATAGGGCCAGCCAGCAGGACACAGCAAGTCCTCTCTGGTACAGCCAGCCCCGTGGATGCTTCTGCTGGGTGCCAAGACCTACCATAGCCGACGGTCCCAGAGAGCTGGGCAGCCCCCTCCAGGCTCTAATCCTAAAGGACAGCAGCTGCCCAGGGGCCCAGGGAGCTCCCAGTTAGTGCTGCTGGCTGCCCTGCCTCAACACGAATTCCCTGGGCACCTGCTGGGCGTCAGGCACCACACCGGGCACGGGGAAGGCACAGGTGAGTCACCCCAGCCCTGCCCTCATGGGTCCACATGGGGCAGGTACACCATGGTCTGCACCACACTGCTATTCCATTCTAATACCATCCCCTTGACCTCTGCCTGCTGAGCGGGGAAGTCAGGATTCCTCTCCCCATTTTATAGAAGACGGACTGAAATTCAAAGGGAGATCACAGGGACACAGTAGCAGAGCCAGGATTTGACCCCACTTGGGATAGACTCCAAAGTTCAGCCTCTGCCTTTATCTCACTCCTCCCCTTGAACTGACAGAGCAACACAGAAGATTCCCAGACCTCGAGGTGTTTGGGGGTTGAACTCATGGCATTTGGGATCAGGTAGACCTGAGCTCAAATCCCAGCTCCAACATTTTGTGGGCTGTGTGACTTGGGGCAATTCTCTCTACCTCTCTGTGTCTCCATGTCTTTGTCTGCAAAATGGGGATCCTAGTTGTCCATACCTCGTGGGGTTGTTGGGACACTTCATTGAGATAAGGCTGTGAGCCCTTGCTACAGTGCCACCCACTGTCATTACGGTCACAAAGGACATGGGGAGAGGGCAGATCCTGGAGAGAAGGCTGGTAGATAAGAGGACCAAAAATGTGGGTGGTTAACATCCACGTCCTGAAGTTCCTTTTACTCCCAGACAAAGACCGGAGTCCCTCACTGGCGGGTATGGGCTGTATCACCTCCCAGTGCCAAGCCCAGCAGGGACCTGGACACAAGGTAGATTTCAGTAGGATCTGTTAAATGACCTCCATGGGGCAAAAGTCCCAGAAGGTCCCCTAGCTTCCCCACCCCAGCGTGGCTTTCTCCTCAAACCTCCCTGGGCGCTGGCTGTGGCTGGCCCCATGCAGACCCCATGTCACAGGCAGACACTTTCTCCTAAATCTAGAAGGGTGCAGGGTGTGGCTGTGTTCTCTCTTTCCTTCCTTCCCAGTGATAACAATCATGGGTAACTTATGCCCTGTCATTGCTCAGGGAGGGGCACACCCAGGGCCTGGAAGGAGGGCCCGGGCCAGGGAGGCCTCCTTTCAAGCGGACCCCTGCCTTCCTGGGAGTTCGGGCTGGAGAGGAGAGGACAGGGCTCTCAGCTGCAGGCGCCCCCAGCAGAGCCACATGGGGACTGGGGACCAGAACCTCCCCCACCCCCCGAGAGAAGCCAAGAGCTATGGATGGGAAGTCATGGGTGAGTCACTTCTTCCCTCTCACCCACAGGCTCCCCAACTGCAGAAAGAAAAGCATGCCTGTGCGTACACATTTCATGCAAGATGAAATTCCTCATCTGTAAAATGGGGGCCAAAGCCACAGGTAAAAACAACAAACAATGTCATCCTGGTCGTGCAGGGGCGGAGCAGGTGAGGCTAAGCGATGGGCCCAAGGTCACACAGCCTGCAAGTACACGCCTGACCCCCGGCCAGAGGTCATGACTCAGCAGTCAGTGCATGGACTCTCAGGTGGCCCCGGCCCCACCGTGAGGGACCCAGTGAGGATGGTGGCCGGCCTTCCACCCCAGGTGAGGAACCTGGGTCCAGCAACTTCAGCTCGGCCCGGCTCAGACCACACAGCTGTACCCACTGCAGGGTCCGACTGTGGAGTTTTCAACCCTGCCTTAGCCCACCTCTCCCAGCACGGTGCCCGTGACCCAGGTGGGGGAAGGCGGGGTCATAAATGCAACTGGAGCACTTTAAGGGCTTCAAGTGGCCTTGGGCTCCAATGCAGGGTGACTGGCTTCTCTGGGGCATTTGGAGGGCCAAACACAGCCTCCTGTGAGGGCAGGGCCCTGAGAAGAGCCAGTGCATCCCAGCTCCCTCAGCCCTGGCCCCAAGAGCCGGGTGCCCACACGCTGTCTCGATGGCACCTGTCCAGGCCCATAGCTGAGGCCCACCTCCCAGGCTCCCGGGGTAGCTGAGGTCCTCAGCTAGGTGGGGATTTGCCAGCTCCTTCTAGCCCCATATACCACCCATGACATCTTTGCATCTCAGGACCCCTTGGCAGAGCTAAACAGCTGCTGAGCAGCACCCAAGAAGGGAGTAGAACCTTCTCTGGATGGAGCAAAGCTGAGGACACGTGACATGGAGAGCATTTTGGGGTCGGGAGGAATCTACCTCACCTGGGAGCGACCCTCCCATTCCTGGTGTCTCAAGTGCTCTCTCGGGGTCCCTAGAGGGTGGGCCCACTGAGCACACAAGGGCAGGGACTGTGAGGAGCCGGGACTGCTGGGGGTCGGCAGTGATGGGAGCAGGAAGGGAAACCAAACCGGAAATGATGGAAGGGGCAGGGAGGGGAGGACAGAGAGACCGACCGGAAGGGGCCCATGGTCTTAAATGGCAGGTGGCCAGGGGGACCAGGGAGGCAGGACACCTGTAGGATGAAACAGTGGCTGACCTCAGAGGGCCGCCCCGACGCCAACATTTTCCATCCCAAGAACACACAGAGCGCATGTTCCATGTCCCCGGCCCCAGAGTCTCCAGGCACCTCACGCTCAAACTGCAACATTACTTCTAACGAAGGAATGCGGTGTGGCCCGGGATGGAGCCAGGAAGAGAGACGGTCCTCACCCGGCTTTCAGACCCTGGTCCAGCCTGGCCCTCGGAGTCTGTCCGTCGTTACGAATTAGTGTCTGCGGCAATCCGGTAATTACCCCGTGAGCTGCACAATTATACCTCATTGTACTTCTGTGCACGTTAAAAGCATCAATTTATTCAATGTAAACATTAAGAATATATATACCACAGGTTTTATAACTCTGTTTTGGCATTTTCATTTTCTGAAATACACAGAACCCCAGGAAAAAGCAGCAGCCTGGGGCCTCTCTCCAGCTCCTCGGAGAGGCCCCTGGAGTCCCTCTTCCCTGGGCACCTCGAATGTTATCTGTCTGATCTGAAGAGTCTATTTTGCTATGCTTTTGCAGGGCTGAGGGAGGCTTTGGAAAGATCCAGGAGGATGTCTCTTCCCCTCCCTGCTAGCCAGCTTCTCCGGGCCAGAGAGTAAACATTCATTACAGCCTCCAGCCTGGGGCTCTCATTCTGGCCTCTGGGCGGACAAGGAGGGCCAGACAGCACCACGAATGGACTCCCCACATTCCCCACCCCACCCCTCTTTTTTGGCATGCGTCCTCTGGGGGCCACCTCCAAGCGAGGACGGGGACAACCAGGGCAATCTGACCAGACCCGGGGCGTCAGGGTAGGGGGTTGGGAGCAAGTCTGCTGGGGTGATGGTTCAGGGTGGGGAGCTAGTCCTTCAGAGTTGGGGGGGGGTCCATAGCACATCCTGAGTCAGGGATTTCTAAGGGTTCCTTGGGCTGGGGCACACAATTACCCCAAAGACAAATGTTTCTCTACAAGGTCCACACAGCACCTGGGGGGATTCATCACCCCACATCTCCACCCCCATTCGCTCTCCTGGGGGGCTTAGCCTCCTGGCAGCTCAGGTGATGGGCAGAACTGCTCTTTAGGGTTGGGGGGGGCTTTCCCCTTCAATCAACAAGGCTACGTAGAAACCACTGCTTGGCCTCAGCTGAAGCGGGACACCAATGGGCGTGGAGGAGCCCCAAGTTCATCATCCTACCCAGCCCGGGCCCTGGGTGACCTTCAGGCTCCTCTTCAAACCCTCCCAGGCTGAAAAGGCCATGCCCGCTTCTCTACCCATCTTAGACCAGACGGCGGGGGTGGCGGCGGGGGGCGGGGGTGCGGTTCTTCCTTTCGTCTCCTTTTAAAGCAACTTGCTGCAAATAAACTTCCGTGTTCTCGCTTAGAGACCCTCAGTATTTACACCCCTGGTCAAGACCAACGCCCAGGATGGAGGCTCCCTAAGGGCTGTTAGGTGGGGGTCTCTCAAAACGCTCACTCAGGGGGCGCCTGGGTGGCTCAGTCGGTGAAGTGCTCGCGACTCTTCATCTCGGCTCAGGTCTTGAGCTCATGGTTATAGGTCGGAGCCCCACATCCCCAAAATAAAATAATTAAAAGTGCTCACTTCAGGGCCCCAAAGTAGTGCCCCCCCCCCACCTCCCAGAGTCAACCAGAGCGCAGCAGCTGTGGCCAACCCAGGCAGCTTCCTTGTGCTCCACCGCTAAGCCAGGGCCCAAATCTGAGGGTGCTGGGGTGCTTGGTGAGCCCCAAGGGGAACCACCCTCCGTTCCCACCCCACACACCACCTAATCCGTCCTCTGTTCCTCCCACCCTCTGAGACATGACGGGAAGAACAGGGACCAGAGGAGCTGTGAGCACCTCCTCCAGCTTCCAGGGGCCCTAAACACGCAGGGTCTCGTTTATTCCCCCCTCCCACCCCGTTGTCAGATGAGAACACCAGGGCCCAGAGAAGGACAGCGGCTTGCCCAGGGTCACACAGCCACAAATGGAGCTAGGATGAGAAGCCAAGTCTGTCCAGAATCAGGGCCCTTGACCTCCATGCTGAACTCAAACGGGAATCAGCTCACTCTGTTGAGGCTTAGATAAGGAATGAGGCCCAGCAAGGGCCGGTGACTTGGCTGACGGCAGACAGCAAAGTCAGCTGCTGAGCTTAGACTAGAACCCATCTCCTGGCTCCCAGGAAAATGCTTCCGGCCTTAGTCAGCAGCACCGTGTAGGGCCCAGGTTTCTGAAATGACCTTCCGGAAACAACCACCCCTCAGGATGAGAGCAGAGGTCTGGAATCCGGACAGCGGGGACCTGCTAGCGATCCCTTCCCTGCCCTTGGTGTTAGAGCTGGGTGGCCAGATAAAGTCAGTGTCCAGCTAAATTTGAATTTCAGCCAAGCAGCGGTTTTTAAAAAACATAAGTAGGTCCCATAGGATATACTAAAAATAATTATTGTTATTTACCTGAAATGCATACTTAACTGGGCGTCCTGTTTTCCCATGTGCTAAGCCAGGGAAACGCTACATTAAAAGGACGGGAGAAAATGGGATCTCGGCTATCCACCCAGATCTGAGAAAACCAGCCCCATGTCAGGACTCCCGACAGGACTCAGAGCCAAGGTCTGGCCTCCAAGTGTCCTGTCTCCCCCTCCTCATCCCTGTCACTGGGGCCCCAGGCCACTGTGAGTGGGGTCTAGAGGGTTTCTGGGACAGAGGCTCACCGGAGGCCAAGCGGTAGGGCAGACCCAGCATTCACAACCAGACTAGGACAGCATAGGAACTGAGACCCAAGAGGCAGTGGGAACTCAGATCCCACCTTGTGACAGACTCCCCAGCCCCCACCTCCTCTGAGAGGGGGTCCCCCACCCTGAGCCCCTTATCTGCAGGGGCTCCATCTCCCTCTTATCCAGCAGGAATGGAGTCCCTAAATAGTTCCAGACAGAATGGCATCCATAGACAGTATCAGAGCTGGAAAGGCCCCCAAGACCCCCAAGTCCAGCTCCTTCCATGGCCAGGTGAGGAAACTGAAGCCAGACCAGGTCCCTGGGCCCCCGTCTGGGCAGAGCCAGGACAGGTCAGAGATTGGGCCAACAGGAGAAGCTGATGCTCCTGGGGCCCCTCAGATGTCACCAAGACCCTCATCACCGCCAGCACTGTCATCATCGTGGCAAACACAAGCCGGGGTCTTGTTCTAGGTTCTTGTCCTTTATTAACTCCTTGAATCATCCCTCTGACACTCCCTCCTGATCCCAATCACCATGGCCGGACTCCAAGGATCAAGCCGCCACACACCCCACACCTCCACCTCAGACAGAAGGGCTGTTGGCAAGAAAGAGGGAGAAATTCAGGGCGGCCCAGTCCTGCTCCCTGTCTTGAGTGGTGCTGGTGCCGCACACCAGCGTCTCTCTGACGTCAGAACACAGAGCCCGGGGCTCAGAGCTAGAACCCTGATCCAGGGACTTGAGGCCAAAGACCCAACCCTGGGTTCCCAGGAGAGACGGAGGCCCAGAGATGGGCCTGATACCCTAGCTCCTCCCTGAAACCCAAGCCTTCCATCCAGGCCACCTGCTCCACACTCCGAACGACCGCCTACCAGCACCCTCTAGCATGCTCGATGTGTCCACTGGGCACCCCCACCCCGTAACCTTGGGGTTCCCCAGTGCAGCCCAGCCCTCTACACCCAGATGGGTACCTCTCAGTTCTCACCTGTGAACGTCCACAGACGTCTCAACTCCCACCACACACACGGCATAGGTGGGCTTCTTGAGGGACAGCCTCACAGATCTCTGCAGGGCCATCCCGTGCCCCGGGCTCCTGGGCTCTGCTCTTCCTATCTCACCAGCTCCTGTCCTGGGCACCAAGTCGCCAGGAAGGAGCCTGCGTTCTGATGGGTCGGTGCTTTCCTCCTCCCTTTTAATTTCATCCTGTGACCTGATTAGCTGCCTAAACCGAGTCCCCACCTCCTGGCTCCCCGCCCAGCCCTCTCACTCAGGCCTGCCAATCCAGGAGGCCAGGGGAGGAGGCACCCCAGGTCTCTCAGAGAGATGGGAAATGGGGGCTTCCGTTGAGGGCCCCGATGGAGCAGGGCTCAGCTGCCCCCGGAAGCTCCCGGTGGGCCCTGTCTCTCCTTCCCTAGCTTTGACTCCAGCCTCAGACCTTGGCGCTTGAACCCTCACGGTCACAACGTCAGCACTTTCTGAGGGATGATGATGTGCCGGGTGCAGATCCCGATCTCACGCATCCAAAGCATGGGGCAGTCAGACCTCTGGGGTTCAAATACCGGCTTGGCCTCTGACAACCTATGACCTTGGGCAGACGCTCCACCCTTCTGTGGCTTCCTCTCTCAGGCGTGAGATGGCAGCTGTGCCTGTTTCATCGGACGGATGTGGGGATGCGTGAGCTATGCGTGTGAGGGTTAGCACAGGGCCTGACCCCCAGCATTTGCTGAAAGAAATGCTCACAACTCTTCCTGGTATCCTCGTTTTACAGGGAGGAGAGGACCCACTTTCAGTAGGACAGCCACGGCTGACATCCAGGTCCTCCTGACTCACCAAACCCCCAGAAGCTGAGGTTAGAGCCTTGTACCCCAACTCCAGAGACGGCCAGCCAGTGGGGAGGGCACCTCAGAAGGCGCTCAGAGCAAAGGGCTGGGAAGGCCTGATTCGTCCCTCAAAATCCCATCTTTGCAGCCTCGCCTGTTCTGGGGGTGCTCATGGCACCCCGGTCGCTCACTTGACCAGCGTTCGCGGAGCACTTACTCTGCGGTGAGCACTCCTCTATGCAATAGGGACGCAGCCAAGAACCAAACAGACCACAGTCCCTGCTCCAGTGGCACTGATACTCCGGGAGCCTGATACTCAGAGCACAAGCTCTGAGACGATGGTGGCTTGGTCCTAGGGGCAACCATGACCGTGGGGAGGAGCAGTTGGGTTCTGATGTTTCCTGAGGACAGGGCTGGGAAGGGATGCGGGCAGGCTGGGTGTGGGTGCGAGAAAAAGAGGGGAGTCGGGGATGATGGGAGTGCTTGGGCCGCAGCAGCTGGAAGGACAGAGCTGTCATCAGAGAGACGGGAAAGGCTAGGGGTAGGCAGGGGCCCGGGGGCTCCCAGTTAGATAGGAAGTGTCTATAAGGCCTGCAAGGATGGCAATGCTTTACCGGTGCCACGCTCCCGTCATACTGGGCAAAGAGGAGGCAGAAGAGGAGAGTTCCCTTGAGAGGCGCTGGACACCCCCTTGGCCACAGGGTCCTCTTGCTCCCAGGCAGCCACTGCACGGGGCAGAATAAGGAGCACAACCAGGACTGCCACCGTCCACAGGTCTGGGGTGGGAGGATGCCAAAGAGAGAGGGGAAACAGAGCAGCACCCTCACCTGGGGAACTGCCAGTCTGAACAGGCAGGAGGGGGACACAGTCCCTGCTCCGGGAACTCCCTGTCCGAGGAGGAAGACGGGAAACATAAAAATCGTATAAGCGTTTATGTGGTTACCTTTCACTTTGAAGATCTTCCTGAAACGTCTTTCTTAGGGCCAACACATCCGACGGCGAATGTTCCCCATCTACAAAGTTCTTTACACCCAATGGCACCAACGCAAAGTCTAGGTTTAACCCCATGGACACAGAGCCTAGCAACACAACACCCAAGGGGTTTCCACCCCCCACTAACCAGAACCCAAGCCATTTTGTTCATACGTAAAGTGGAGTGGAAAAAGCAGGCTCCCAGAGAGCACATGGGAATATTCCCATTAAAGGAAGATGGATGGATGGATGGATGGATGGACGGACGGACGAACAGACAGGAGAGAGGGAGAAGGGGAAGAAGGCAGGTTGGTGCATGAAGAGCTGTCTGCAAAAATGAGGGTGACAATGGTGACGATGGTGACGAGATGCTAGCAAACACCTGTTGGCCACTGACCATGTGCTGGGCGCTGTTCTCACCCCGTTCTGTGTCATCACCCACCTAATCCACACCACAGTATTAGGTGGCAGGTAACAGCTAAGCCAGGAACCCAAGTTCAAACAGACCATAGCCTGGGTATACAGGACGTGCCTGGGTGGGGCAGGGGCCTCGGGCAGGTCACAGCCGATTAAGGGAAATGGTCTCAGAGCCGGAGGAAAGAGGGAGGGAGTAGCAGAGAGTGGGCACAGAGACTGGGAGGAACATCCGTGCATCCCCATTGCACAAAGAAAGTGAGGCACAGAGAAGCTAAGGGACCCTCTCAAGATCTGACCCTGGCAAGCGGTCAAGGCAGGATTTGAACCCAGGCCATCGGACCCTGGATTGGCTCTTAAATTGTTGACTGGATCCCTGGGAGATAGAATATCAGGGTTCTTATGTTTTGTTTCATTTTGTTTCATTTTACCTTCTTCCTTATGCTTTTGTATGTTGTTTGTTGTTGTTTGAAAAATTTGGTAATTTGGTAAGCTGATGTTTTTACTATTAGAGAAAAAATGAAGTCTGTCTTTAAGAAAAAATGAGGAGACTGGCCCCCCGGGGGGCTCAGTCAGTTAAGCATCTGCCTTCAGCTCAGGTCATGATCCCAGGTCCTGGGGTCGAGTCCCACGTCGGGCTCCCTGCTGGGCTGGGAGTCTGCTTCTCCCTCTCCGTCTCTGTGTGCCTGCATGCTCGCTCTCTCTTAAATAAATAAATCTTGACAGGAAGGAAGGAAGAAAAAATAAGAGTTTCCTGCTCTTGGCTTCCCTGCCCCCCTCCTTCTTTCCTCTGGCTCTAAGAACATGTCCCTTCAGACACCATGACCTGCCCAGGTTCCTGCCCTGCTCACAACCCACAAAAGGCACATGCTGTACACCCATGCTGCCATCTATTTGAACTTGGAATATCAGGCTTGATTGGTCAAATTTGGGAGGAGCAGGGGTAGGGGAGCTGAATGACATCATTCCCCCCCCACCCTCTGGCAAGAAGAACCTTCAGCTGGGAGGACATGCCCAGGTTAGCCTCAAACACAGCCCCTCGCAGGGGGAGAGGCCGGCCAGCTGCTGGGTGACCGTGGGACCCTCGCATGACTCCAGGATACCCCCGGAACAGCCCGGGGTCACTGCAGCAGAGAGATGTCCGGTGCTGGTGCAACCATGTCCGGGGACTCATTTTCCCCATTCTCCAATGGTCGTTTTGAGCTCCTGCCATGCACCAGACATTATTCTTGGTGCTGGTGATACAGTGGTGAATAAGACCAAGTCCCTGCCCTTATGGGACATACAGAGTAGCAAGAGAGACAGGGAATACACAGTAGGACAGACACTGGGGTGTCAGGAGGTTCTGAGACCCAGTGAAGGCAGTTAGAGGGGCAGAGGGGTGGGGTGCCATTCGCATCAGCTGATCGGGGAAGGCTCGCTGGGGAAATGATGTTGGAGCACAGCTCTGAAGAGCAGACCTCAGGGACCTGGGATCCCGTTAACCCAGGAGCCCCCACGTCCCATTTCCCCATTCACAAGACAGGACTCTGGAGCCAGCACCGAGCATCCAGCTGAGATGCCTTCAGAGGCTGGGCAGATAATAAATGTGGGAAGCTGCCAGCTGTAGCACACAAGGAGGGGTACCAACTGTGGCAAAGGGAGTCACACAGGTAACACAGTTGCTTTGCCTAATGCATTAAAATTCAATATTTCTTAAAAACAGAACACTGTAGGTCAAGCTTGTGGTGTCAGCAGATCTGGCCCTCGGGCCACTGTTTGAGACCCCGACTCGGACTATTTAAAAGCTGGTGGATAAGGGCGGGGGAAGGAACCCCTCAGGTTGGGGAAGTCATTTGATGCCGAGGAGGGTAAACTACCTGGGCCCAGAGAAGCCTTGGTTGGCATGATCAGGCAAGGAAGCTGCCTGCCTCGGGCCTTGCGAGCCGTCAGAATGGGTTCTGGGCTGTTTGTGATTGCGGACATCAGCTGTGGGCTCCTCTCCTGGGGCGGGGGGAGGGGTCCTCTCCAGCCCCACGTGCCGCCTGTGCCTGAGCTTACATAGGATGGCCATGGGCGGGGGGGGCAGTAGAGCCCAGCTCTCTGGAGCCCCACACATGGCCTTTCTGGCTCCCAGCGCCCCACCCCCCACCCCCTGAGCACCACAGGCTCAGTTCCTCCTGCCTCCCACGATCCTCCCATTTCCAGCTGGAAAAGCCCCTAGAGTCCCTGAATTTTCCAGTCAGGTAAACCAAGGCTCCGAGAAGAGCTTTGACATACACCGGACAATGCGGCAGAGTCACAGGAAGCCAAGCCCAGGTCCCAGGTTCTCGGTCATTCACTGAAGAAGACATGTCCTGGGTGGTCTGTGTACAGGTGCTGCTCTGGGCATCGGAGGGCTCACTACCCATGGGGCCCTCGCAGCTCCTTACACTGGCTCACTCCTCTGGGATCTCCCAGGGCAGGATCCTGGACCCCCTGGAACCCCTCAGGGGCTCTGACTCAACTATCTCGAGAAGGCAAGGGACCCACCGATTCCCACAGGGCCAGAGGGCCTGCGGCCAGTGGCTCTAATAGCAGGAAGTGGCGAGGGCCATGAGTCACCCAACTCAGAGCCTGAAAACCAGACCCAGGTCTCTGTTAGGCACCGAGGATCTTCGGGGATCACTGACTCCCTCCCCAGCTCTGGAACATCCCAGGCTCCACGTGGCATTAACAGCATCACGTGCGGGGCTGGGCTGGGCACTAGGGGCTCGTGGTCAGGTGCAGCCAGCCCCACCCCCACAAGTGGCTGATTCAGCAGCCTCCCAGGCACATCACCTCCTTCCCTGCCCCCTACTGGCTGTCTACTCTCCCTCTCCCTCCTCTCTCAGCAGATGGTGCCGCCTCCACCCCAGGTACCAAGCACAGACCAAGGCAACCCCTTCAGTCGTCCCCTCCCTCATCTCCAGCATCTAAACAGTCACCCCACCTGACTCATCAGCTCTACCTCCCAAACCTCTCCAGCCCCATCCCTTCCCCTCCACCCTCACCCCTACCGCACCCGAACCCTTGTCCCTGCCAGTACCTGAGCCGCCCCCCGCTCTCCCCGTCCCCAGGCTCACCTCATTCCGCACTGCAGGCATCAGGGACCTGTCTGAAACACACATCCCATCTGCCAACCCCTCACCCCAGAAGACTGCTCCGCCATCCTGCGGCCCCCGATAAAGGAGGGCCGCTGGATGGCCAATATCTAGACCTTGGAGCCCTACTCTCTGTGGTTCCAGTCTGGGCTCAGCTGTTTCTCAGATTTCGCAGCACTGGCCAAATGATTTAACTTTTTAGAGACTTAGTCTCCTAATTTGTAAAGTCTGGAATAATTTGGAAGTTCAAAATGATGTCTGTAAAGTGCCTGGGATACAGGCAATCCTCAAGAAATAGAAACTTCGCCTGGCACTCAAGGCTCCCCAGACCAGGCCCCTGACAACCCCTTCTACACTCAGTGCCTGACACCTGTTCTGATCATATTTCTCTAGCTCCTCCCCCTCACTGCCCCCCAGGAATTTGCCCCCTGACCTGCGGGGTCTCCATAAAGTTCTACCCATCACCTGCTTTCCTGTCTTCCCCTCCCCCACCTCCACCTCCCTTCCTCCAGTGCCCGCTCCACGCAAGACTCAACATTTCCCCTTCTTTCATGGATTTTTACTCCACATCCTAACAGAAAGAATTTGAGGCAGCTTACAAAATACACCCTGGGTAAAATCATTTTTCAAATGAGAAAATTAGGTCAAAGAGTGGGAAAAGGAAATAAAAGACAGGGATGGACATCTGTCTGGTTGGTAGATCTAGCAGTGAGTTCCCTGGTGGCCCATGAGAAAAGAGAAATAGAATCAATTTCATGAACCATGGAGCCTACAAGATACAACCAAACCAGTTGAAGAAGAAAAGCCCAACTCTTCTGGGCCCTGAAAACTAAGGAACATTCCCCTCCTCCCATCCCCAAAACAGGGCAAGTGTGGGATTTTGAACCAAGTGACCCACGGCATTCTTGTGGTTGGTTCTGAGTTGATTCACGGGTCTATTTTGGGGTGCAGTGTCTCTAGAAAAATGTGCTTGGTATCCTTCAGACTTTCCTCAATGAACAGTCTTCATTTTATTCAAGCCTTTGATTAAATGGGGAGTAGCAGGGAATTTGGGGGTTCCCCCCTGATGACAGCCCTTCCTCACAGCTGCTACAGTAGAGGTCCAGTATTTTCCAGTGTCAGCCAACGGGGCTGCACTTGTGGTCCCACCGTGAGAATCAGTCTAGCACCTTCTACCGGCTCACACAGAGCTGGGGAATCGTTCCCGGAAAGGGGGTGAGGGACAGTACCTCTGCTGGGCATCTCCCAACACTTCACATCTCAGCAAGCACTCCCAGAAAACTTGGTCCACCTGCCTCATCAAACACATAGAGACAGAGAGGCCCAGAGAGGGAGAGCAACTTGCCTCAAAATACACAGCCTCCTAGAGGCAATGTGAAGTAGAAGAGAGGGAATCAGCCTCAGAGCAAGAAACCTGGATTCTCGGGCCACCTGATAGGGGTCCTTGAAAAACTCCTCTTTCCTGTAGGGCAGCCCTGTCTACCAGGGACCTTCCATCTGGATCTGGCCTGTCCAGCTGCTGTGAGACATCATCTCCCCAGGCCCCCAGGGGAGAAACCACTGGACGGAAGAGCCCGGCATTGTTCCCCACATCACTCAGGCATATTTATGCCACCAAGATTTCCTGGGCGGCTCCACCATGGGCCAGGCCATGAGCAGAGGACAAGACCTGGCCTCAGCCTGCCTTCTAGGAGCAGCCGGCTAATGGGGACTGTGGGCGTGTGAATGGGTAGCGACAATGAAGCTTCCCGAGAGCCCCAACAGGGAACCACGCAGAGGCCCAGGGACGCATGTGTGGAGAGAAAGCATGGTAGTGATGGCAACCAGAGGTCACTGAGCCCTTCGGGGCGCCGGCTCGGTGCATCAGGCCTCTCGGGCACCATCGTGCTTTCTCGGAGTGGAGCGAGATGGCAGACTGCTGTGGCCTCCACCTGGCAGAGGAGGACATGTTGTCTGAGGTCTCCTGCCAGTGAGGTTGGAAACAGGGCCACAGCCCTGTCCGTGGGACTCTGAGCTTGTTCCACCATATTCTACCGTCCTTGGTGCCACAGGCCTCGCCCCTCTTGCTGCATTACTCACATACATACACGCACGTGTGCGTGCGTGCACACACACACACACACACACACACAGACCTTCTGCCCTAGGGAGGCAAGATTGTCCTGTGTCCGGCACAGAGGCCAGATGGCAGGACTCAAGAGACACCCCGTCCTCGACACCTCACACCAGTAAGACCATCTGGGTCCCAGCCACCCAACTCTGTCTCTCTGGCTCCTTCAAACCCTGGGGGCTTCCACGACATGAGCCCCAGCCATCTGGCCCCTGCTGGCCTTGGCCTGGCCTGAGCCCTGGGCTTGGCGGGGAGCCCAGGGTCAGACACCCCCCTCAGAGCCCTGATGGCTGGGGCAGGGGGGAGCACATACTCTCCTAAAATGTCAGGGAAAGAGGAGGCTTTTGAGATAAACTGGATGTTCAGGGGCTTACACTGAAAACAGACCAAAGAGTAGACACTCAGGCCCAAGCAGAGTAGGGGCCCAAAGCCCCCTGCTCACCCTCTCCCCTCCAGCAGTACCTGTAGCCCTTGATCAGGAGCCTGGGGCTCTCTAGATCCTCATAGAAAGCCATGGGCCTGGTTTGTCACCACTAATAAGCCCAGAGAGGGCCAGCAATTTTCCCAGGACACACAAACTATTCTGTTTCCCCCAGACAGGGAAGGAAAAAGGAGCAGTAGGAGTATTGGGGCGGGGGGTCAGCAGCTGGACAGGCTGTACGAACAGTGGACAGAGCATGGGTCCGGGGGAAGGTCCAGCCCTGGCCCATCACTCATTGGCTGGGTGACCATGGACAGCCCTCTTCCTCACTTCTGTCCATTTGTTCTCTGGGTTGGACTTTCTTTGTCTCCATTTCTCTCTGTTTCTTCTCATCTCTGTGCATCTCACTGTCCCCTCTCCCCCCACTTCCCTCTGGAGGAGCATGTGGGGTGTTGGGGGGTCAGCTTTGGCCTCAACATGTCCCCTGAGACACTTCCCAGGTGGTGGCTGTGCTTGTCCCCACTCCGCACATGAAGACTGAGGTCCTGCTTACAGAGCATTCGGCGTGCCAGGTCCCTGGTAGGCACTCGGTGCATGCCAGTCCCTCTCCTAGACCCCCACAGTCCACTACCTCCAGGAAGCCGTGTCACACGCCTGCCTCGGGCTTCCATGGAATGTTCTGTTCTCTCAGTAGCAAACCCCCTCCCCGGCCCAAGGCTCTGTCCCAGGAAACCACCTGTTTTAACCCCATTTCCCCCATCACACTGGCAAGACTGCATATTTCAGAGAGACAGAAACAGGGAGTGGCCAAGCCTTCAGCTCTGGGAGATCAGGAAGCTGGCTTGAATGAAAAAAAAAAAAAAAAAAACTGAGACTCATGGTGGTACAGGAATTCTCAGCCACCGACCCACAGCCAGTCAGCAGCCCGAGGTTGTCTAGGCAGGGGTTCACAGCCACCCCGTGACAGAGCCCCCTGGGCTCCATCATGCCCCAACTGTGGCCCTCAGGGAGCACAGTGCAGTCTGAGAGCCAAGCTCCAGCTTTCTCCCCATCCCAGCCTGGCCCTGTAGCTCAGTGAAGCCAGAAGGACCTGCAGAGAGAAGTGGGGGGAGAGGGGACAGAGAGATGCACAGAGATAGGAAGAAACGGAGACAGACAGACAAAGAAAATTCAACCCAGAGAACAAAGGGACAGAAGTGAGGAAGAGAGGCACAGAGAGCAGTAGAGACAGAGAAAGACAAACCGAAAGACAGAGGGAGGGACAGAAAAACCCCAGCCCTCTCAACCCCCCGGCTTCCCCAGGGACTCCCTTTCCCCAAACTCCTGCTCCCACCCCTGGACATGGAGAGATCACCTACTTTGCACCTGCCCTGAGTGCTGGGGACACACCCCCTGATACCTCCCACGTGGTGGTTATGTGTGTCCCCACTGTGCAGA
Source organism: Mellivora capensis (assembly GCA_004024625.1). Taxonomy (NCBI): domain Eukaryota; kingdom Metazoa; phylum Chordata; class Mammalia; order Carnivora; family Mustelidae; genus Mellivora; species Mellivora capensis. The sequence goes on along the minus strand of PISX010002891.1, from coordinate 55,457 downwards.
TGAAGAAACTGAGGCTAGGAGCCATCAGATTATTCAGCCAGTCAAACTGGATCCACCACCACAAGGGTGCAGGAGGAAGGGCAAGGGACAGGGAGACTGGGGCCCAGAGAGGGCAAGTGACTATCTCTGGGTCACACAGCAGCCAGCCACAGAAGCCAAAGCTAGAAGCCAGGTCCTCTGCCACTTGGCCTGGCTGTGAAGAAAACAAAGTTAATCACATTAAGTCTTTGGCAAGCAGGTTCCAGGTCTTACCAGATGGCCTGTAGCCAACACCCTAAAAGCTGTCAACACCCCCCCCCATTTCTTTCTTGCTTTCCTCTTGCTATCTTTTCTGGGAAGGACAGCCTGGGAACCTCCAAAACTTGTCCTCTCTCCTAGGAACCAGGTCTCCACCGGGGCATCTCCACCTCCCCATCCCCTACCTTCCAGCCTGGACTGCCCTGCAGAACTAAGGCACAAGAGACAGGCGGGCTGTTCCTATACCCTAACTTCACTGACATCAGCTAAGTGTGAGCTCAGGCTCCCCGCCATGTCCTGACGGGTCCCGCCATAACACACAAAATCAGGGCAGAAACCAGGGAAGAGGTCAACAGGCAAGCCCACATTTACCCAAATGGGACATGTGGAGTCAAGGAAATTTCTAGAAGCGGTGCTCACTGCAAAGAATGTGAAGACCCACCTCAGAAAACAAACACAGGGAAACCTTTCTGTTCACCCCCACCCAAGTTCTGGAGAAATTCTCCTTGATTCAACATTTCCAAAGAAAACTACGTTAGTGTGGTGAGAGGAACCGGCTTCTCACCAACTGCATTCTCTCTCATTCTTCATGTCAGGGCAGGGGCATGACTCAGGCGCCGGCATCAGCAGGGCCTGGCCGGTCAACCCTGAGGTTCCCAGAATGACCAGTGACTACATGAATTACATTTCCAGAGAGCGGATACCTGTATGTCTGACAAAGGACTCACATCCAGCATGTATGAAAAATGCCCATAAATCAGCCTGAAAAAGAGAAACCACCAGCCCCGTGTGGTAAGTTGAGCAGGACACAAAATTCACGTGCCCCCCTTGCTAAGCAGGTGACTTCCAGGAGAGTCTGTGGTCACTGCTGGCTTCCCCGGCCGGGACCCCTGTGCCCCTCCGAGGCAGGCATCCACCTGTGCCTCTACTTGGGGCTCAGTCTTGGAAAGTCTCCTGTGCAGAGGGGCAGGGCTACGGGCCAGGGAATGGGGAGAGAGGAGGAGGAAGGATGAGGCTGGGAGCAAAGGTAAGAGACGCACATAGTCTTCCCAGACCAGCCCCACGCTCTCGCCCCTGAGTTATCCAGGCTCAGTACTAACCGTATAGGGGTGTGAGGAGGGGTGTTGCTGTTCACCCCCAGATTAGAGGGGAGGTTCCCCAAGAGCACAGCTGCAAGAAGCCGGCCAGTAGAGTGGAGGGGGTCCTGGGCCAGGAGTCAGGACCTCGAGATCTGGTGCAAACAGGCCGCGTGCAGACTGGCTGGTGGGGGTGGGGGGACTTTGGGCACTGGCTCCATGACCTTGGTCTTCACATGGGCAAGAGAGGATTGGGTAGCTGATCCTCAGAGTGCTGCTAGGGCCGACTGCCAGCCCTCTAGCTGCCCCTCTCCACCCGCTCCCCAACAGCACTCCCAGGGCCCCCAGCCCCAGTGACACCCCCAGGGGAACCACAGTGAGGTCCAGTAGGCTTTGGCCAAGTCTGAGAGCCAGCCAGCCCCAACATGGTCTGGAAGGACCCAGCCCAACCCTGATCCTCTGTCCTGGGAGCGCCCAGTGCCAGTGTGGCCTGGCAGGGTGGGCAGCTCATCCCAAACCCCTGCATATCCCCATGGGCCAGCACATACCCTGCAGACACCCACAACACAGTCCTCCCAGGTGCTGGCTGTGAAGGAGAAAGGTAGGGAACAGGGGGAGCCCCCAGTCTGAAGGGGTAGACACAGACCAGGCTCTGCGGGATCCCTAGACTGAGTGTAGAGACAAATTGCCTGTCCCCCGGGAATTTTCTGATAGAGGAGGCACAGCCCTACCCCTGAGAAGCTTCCAATCTGACCACACAGATCAGCTAGTGTGATGGGGAGGCACAGCCCCAACCTCTGAGAAGCTTCCAATCTGATGATGGAGGCACAGCCTCTGACCACACAGATCAGCTAGTCTGATGGGGGAAACACAGCTCCTACCTTACAGGAGCTAAGGATTACCCAAAGCCCCTCTTGCCCTCTTTATCAAAACTTCTGATCTAATGGGGGAAACAGAGTTCTGTCCTGAAGGAATCTATAGTTTGATGGAGGAGCCTAGGGAAACTCTGTTTCTGTCTGTGGAAGGGACCAGCTCTATCATGAAAGTCACTCTTAAATCCCACATCCACTCACTACTGGCAAAAAGCTTTCCTGTAATGTCTTCCCTTGAGCATCATCACCATCCAGAAGCAATGCCAGCCCAGGACTGGCCTCCCTGTTGGACAAGTGAAAAAACTGAGCCCCAGAAGGAAAAGTGGCAGGGCCAAGGCCCCACAGGGAGGCAGGACTAGAGCCCAAGTTTATCTCCAAAGGGAAGAAGGGGATGAAGGAGGGAGGAAAGAGTGAAGGGTGACTAAGGGAGCTGGTTTCCCAGTCACTTGGCCCAGAAGGCCAGGCAACCCAACGGCCCAGAACCGGTGCCCCTGTGACGGGCCGACTCAGGGTTGCCCAGAGCTAGCCTTTCTAAATCCTGTTTGGGAAACAGTTCTATTTGAGAGAGCCGTGCTGTCCTGCCAGGCATTTACGAGCCTGGTTTATGGGTCTGCCCCAGGGAGCCTGGGGCGCAGCTTCTGTGTGAGCCAAGGCTGGGCAGGGGCTAGAAATCTCCAATGCTCAGAGCCAGAGGGAGCCTGGGGCTGAGTGGGAAGGAACAGTGAGGACCCCAGGAAGGGCAATGACTTGCCCAAGGTCACAAAGGACCTCGGCAGCACAGCTTGGCCCCCTTGTCTAGGACTCTCCCAGCAAAGGGGGCCAAGCAGAGCCACTCTGTACCTCAACCTGTCCTTGTGGGAACCCAGGTTTCAGAACGATCTGTATTAGGCTTATTTGGGGATTTGCCTTAGGGTTGAACCCCCTTCCCCACTCCTAGCTCTGTACGCCACCAGAGCATCCCCTGAGGCTGCCACCCAGGTCCTGGCCATGGGAAGGATCTGCTAAGACAGGGGTGCGGAGTGGGGAGATGGGGGAGGCCCTGGAGGCTCACATCACCCCTCCCTCCTGCCCCTCACCATCAGCCAGCAGGATGCCCTGGCAGGGAAGAAAACGAGGGAAAGGAGAGAAACATACTATTTACTGAGTGCCTCCTGTGTGCCAGCCCAGCGAGAGCCCTGGAACATGAGCTCATCACGAACACTGTGGAACCAGGCACCTTTATGAGAGGAAACAGAGGTTCAAAGATGTTAAGACACTTCGCCCAAGGCCATGAAGCAGTTATGTGGGGAGTGGGAATGCCAGCCTGGCTGTTTGCCTCTGAAGCCCACGCTTTGTGTATCCTTTGTACCCGCAGCCTCCGGAAGGGTCCCAGGGGCTGCCTGGCTCCTTTGGGGAGTGCTCAGAGCATGTGGCCTTCACAGGATGGGGGTCCTGTCTCTGCTGCTCAGAGCTGGCCTTGCCGCCTCCCGCCTCCACCGTAGCCTTGGTGCGGGGCTTCTCGGGCTCCCTGCAGGAAACAGCGGGGCAGGCACAGCCACACCTGACCTCGGGGTATGTTCCACCCCATGGGGATCCCCAGGCCAGTGCAAGGCAGCACGGGGAGTGCCAGTTGAAGAGGGTTCGTGAGCCACACCCACGTTTGTACAGTTCCTAGGCTGGGATGGATGTCCATAGGCTGAGGTTCCAGATGAACTCTGCTATGGCCCACTGTGTGACCTTGGGCGTGTGGCTGGCCCTCTCTGAGCCTCCGTTTCCAGAAGCTGGTCACTGACATTCTGTGATGCCTGAGTCTACACAAGCCTAGTGAGGTTTAAAGTTTCAGGGTGGACCACTGCCCTGAAATGGTCGTGATGAGCTCATGTTCCAGGGCTCTCGCTGGGCTGGCACACAGGAGGTGCCCAGTAAATAGTATGTTTCTCTCCTTCCCCTGGTTTTCTCCTTCCCACCCAGGATATCCTGCTGGCGGACGGTGAGGGGCAGGAGGGAGGGGTAATGTGAGGCTCCATGCCTTTCCCCACCCCCCTCCCCCAGTCTTGGCAGATCCCTATCATGGCCAGGACCTGGATGAAGGCCTCAGGGAATGCTCTGGGGGTATACAGAGGCAGGAAAGGGAGCTGGGCCACCAGTGGGGGTGAGCTCCTGGGCTACCGCTCCCTGGGGGGACCCTGGCCAATCAGTCCTCGATAGCAGCGCCATCAGCGGCTCTCCCAGAGTGGAGGGTGGCTTGGTGGGGCCTCAGGTGCAGAAGACATAGCAGGAGTCCATTTCTTGTCACAGCTCCTCGGAGTGCTGGAGGCTGGCTTTGTGGAGGGGACGCTGTGCATCTCTGTCCACCTCTGCACTCAGCAATGTCGCACTGTTGCTTGAACCTGGTCATGGCAGGAAAAGTCACACCATAGAAATTGGCAAATGCTACCAACAGAGGGGGTTTTGCACGTGTGCGTGTGTGGGTTATTGGTTTGGGATGCCAACTGTAAAGCATTTACCAGCACACCGCGGGTTGGATGGATAAGTTATATTTTTCTAGAAATGTGTCCAGTACATCTGAGTTTTCACACTAGTTGTGCACATGTTTTTCTTTTCGTTTAAATTTAATTTTAGCACCTAAAAAAAGATAAATTGGGCTTTGTCAAAATTTTAAAATTTGTGCTTTGAAGGACAAAATCCAAAAAGTGAAAGACGTTTGAGAGAATGGGGAAATATTCGCAAACTGCACTCTGACAAGGGTCTACTATCCAGAATAGATCAAGAATTCTTATAATTCAATAGCAAAATGACAACCCGGTTACAAAATGGACCAAGGTGCTTGTTTATTGGTTTGTTTGTTTTTGAAAGAGAGCGAGACACGCAGGTGGGGCAGAGGGAGAGGAAGAGAGAGAATCTTAAGCACACTCCGTGCCCAGTGCAAAGCCACACTCAGGGCTCCATCTCATGACCCCACAGTCATGACCTTAGCCGAAATCAGAGCAGGACGCTTAACGGACCCCACCACCAGGTGTCCCAGGATTTACATAGACATAGACATTTCTCCAAAGAAGACATCTAAATGGCCAACAGACACATGAAAAGATGTTCAGTATTGGGAGTCAGGAGGGAAATGCAAATCAGAACCACACTGAGAGACCACCTCACACTCACTAGGATGGCTACTATCAAAAAAACAGATAATGACAAGTGTTGGTGAAGATGTGGAGAGACCGGAACGCTCGTCCAGTGTGGAGTCGGGGGAAGGTGCAGCTGCTCTGGGAACCAGCAGGCAGCCGTATGGTAATGTGACAGTTCGCTACCGTCCAAGGAAGGGGCTCCTTCCCTGGGGGCTTCCATCAGACAAAAAGCAGGTACCCCCTGAAGGCCTGAGCTCCTGCAGGTTTGTCAGTGGGACTGTGAAGCTCCCCGAGGGGCAGGACTGCCTCCTCCAAAAGACTACGATATGGGTGACCTTCTAGGGGTCCTTCCAAGGCCAGTAAATCTGAGGTGGTATCTGTCCCCTCCAGGAGCTGGGTGGCTTTCTTGGACCACCTAGTCTACATCAGCAGACCCTCTCCTGCCTCTCTCATTGAGTTCCTTTATTTATGTGTTTCTCTTTTCACCCCACTGAATCTTGCCAAAAGTTTATCAATTTAATTGATCTTTTCCAAGAACCAAGTTCATATTTTTTAAAATCCTAATTTTTTCATCAATTCTCCCACATTTCTACTCATCATTTCTTTCTTTGGGTTAATCTTGCTGTTTTCCTGACTTCTCAATTCAGGTGCCTAACGGATTAATTTTCTGCCTTTCTTATTTTCCACCATAAACATTTGAGACTCTGCATTTTGGGTTTGGGGTTTTTTTTTTTAAGATTTTATTTATTTATTTGACAGAGAGAGCCAGAGAGCACAAGGAGGGGGAGAGTGGCAGAAGGAGAGGGAGAAGCAGGCTCACCACAGAGCAGAGAACCTGATGCGGGGTTGACCCCAAACCCCTCGGATCACGACCTAAGCCAAAGGCAGACACTTCTAAGAACCACTGTAGCTGAGCCCACTGGTTTCCAGATGTTGTCTTTCCACTATTTTTCCATTCACAATTTCCGTTCATAATTTAACTGACAAGTTAGTTACAAGGCCATTTTAAAACATTTCCCAACAAGGGGCATCTGGGTGGCTGAGTCAGCTAGGCGTCTGACTCTTGGTTTTGGCTCAGGTCGTGGTCTCATGGGTCATGGGATCGAGCCCCGAATCGGGCTCCACACTGGGTGGGAAGTCTGCTTGAAGATTCTCTCTCTCTCTGTTCCTACCCCCAACTGCTCAAAAATCAATAAATAAATCTTTTTTTTTTAATTCCACACAAATAGGTTTTTCTTACTATCTGTACTGAGTTTTAAATTCATTGCACAAGAGTCAGATGTGGTCTGAAGGATGCAATTCATTTCCATTTTGTTGAGACTTGCTTTCTGGACAGGACTCACATGGTCAGTTTTCACTTATGTTCCCTGTGCTCGAGAAGAATGTGTGTCCATCTATGATTAATGCAAAGTGCTGTGTCTGTTGAGTGGGTGAGGTCTGCTATTTGTCCTTCTCAAACCTTCTATCGACTATGGATTTTCTTGTCTGCCTCATCAGTTAGTGAGATGGGTTAAAATCCACCCCCCATCCAGTGCTCAGCATTCAGTCCACTTTGCCTTCATAGATTTTTGTGATTCTTGTATTTTTTGTATTTTATATGTGTAATATTTTTATTGTTCTCTATTTTTAGATGCCATTCGGTCTTCATAAAATGAATTGCAAAATGACCTCCTCTTCAGTTTTCTGAAAGACACCATGCAGGACTGGTGATAATTCTCTCAATGCACGGTAGGGTTCTCCAGCAAAAACATCTGGGCTGGATTTCTTTTTTAGGAGTTTTTATTTACTTATGGATTCTAGGTTTTACTTATCTAAGTAATCTCTACACCAACGTGGGGCTCAAATCCAGGACCCTGAGATCAAGAGCTGCACGCCCTTCAGGAGTTTTTAAATTATGGATTCAATTCCTTTAAGAGGTACAGGGCCAAATTACCTATTTCATACTGGGTGAATCCTGGTTCTTTGTGTTTTCTGAGAAAGTGGCCCGTTTCAACTAAGTTGTCAGACTTACACGCATAGTTTGTATTATACCCTTCTTAATCTTTTGATAGCCCCAGATTCTGTATGGATATCCCCGGCTTCATTCTGACACGGACAACCCGTGCCTTCTGTCCTTTTTGTCAGTCTCACTAGACACTTGTCCACTTTATTGATCTTCTCAAAGAACCAGCTTTTTGTTTCATTGATCTTTTCTATTGTTCTTCTGTTTTGGACCGCATTGATTTTTGCTGTTAGCTTGATTACTTTCTTCCCTCTGCTTGCTTTGGGTTTCTTTCACTCTTCTAGTTTCTCACGGTGGGAGCTTGGAATATGGTTCAAGACTTCTGCATCACCTTTCTACATCAGCATTTAGTGCAGGTTTCTCTCTCGGCACAGCTTCCTCTGTGCCCCATACACTTTGATAGGATGTATTCCGATTTTCATTCAGTTCAATGTATTTTTTTTTTTTTACTTCTCTTGAAACTTCCTCTGTGACCCATAGATCATTAACAAGAATATTTTTTAGTTGCCAGGAGTTTGAAATTATTCAGATTTATTTTAATTCCATTGTGGTCAGCAAGCACACTGTATATGATCTCCAGTCTTGTAAATTTTGCTGGTGGGATGATACTGGAGACAGTTCTTTCTGGGGCATGTGGCTGGAGCACAGCAGTTTATTGTTTAAGATGGCCTTTGTTGCTCGGCTGCCTCTTTTCTGATTCATCGGCCTGAGAAAGCAGACTTTTGTGGAGTTTTTGTTTTGTTCTGTTTTTGTCATCTCTGCCTGTTGATGTTTCTGGGTTCCTACCTTCTTTGGTATCCAGTCTGGGATATACAAAAGAAAGGCAAGAAGAAAGGCCAAGAAATTCACTTTATATATTTTGAATTCATGTCATTAGATCATATGCGTTCAGAATTATTCTGGCTTTCCAATGTACCAAACCTTTTTTTAAGGTTGTATTTATTTATTTGACAGACAGAGATCACAAGTAGGCAGAGCAGCAGGCAGAGAGAGAGGGGGAAGCAGGCTCCCTGCTGAGCATAGAGCCCGATGCAGGGCTCGATCTCAGGGCCCTGAGATTATGACCTGAGCAAAAGGCAGAGGCCTAAACCACTGAGCCACCCAGGCGCCCCTGTACCGAACCTTTTAACATTATGTGGCAATCTCCTTAATTATACATTTATTTATTTATCATTATTCTATTTTATTATAAACAATAACATTATTGTTTCCTAATAATATTTTCACCATAATTTTCTCTCTCTCTCTCTCTTTTTTTTTTAAATGTAAGCACCATGCCCAGGGTAGAGCCCAATGCAGGGCTTGAACTCATAGCCCTGAGATCAAGACCTGAGCGGAGATCAGGGTCAGGTGTATAACCCAATGAGTCGCCCAGGTGCTCCTCTAATAACATTTTATCCATGATATTAAAGCCATACCAGTTTCCTTTAGGTTGGCATTTCTTTTCATTTGTCTTTTTTCTATTCTACTCTTCAAACTTCCTGTGTTTTAATATTTGGAGAGTTTCTTTAGTACAAAACTGTACTTCTTCATCTACACAGACTATCAATGTCTTTAAAGTAGATAATATAGTCCATTTCCAATTATTGTCATTGTTGACTCATCGCTTTTGGACATTCGAATATTCGGGTCCCTACTCTGTACCAGGCACTGTTCTAGACTCTGAGACATGGCAGTGAGCTGAAGAGCCACCATCCAAGCCCTAGGAGATGGAGTCTGGTTGGGGGACACGGACAACGAACACATGACCAATGCAGATACTGTCCATGGATGAGAATTCCAAAGAGCTTCTGTAGCTGCTCTCCCCTCAAGGAGGTGGAGTTTAATTACGGGCTGCGCCTGACTTTCTTCCAACACACAGAGCATGGAGAGGGGGAAGAAAGAGTGACTGCACCGTGGTGTATATATTTGCTAGGGCTGCCACAGCAAAGCCCACAAACCGAGTCGCTCGAACAGCAGAAATGGACGGTCTCAAGTCAATTTCTGGAGGCTGGAAGTCCGAGATGGACGTATCCATGGGGCTGGTTCCGTCTGACCACTGTGAGAAAAACACCTTTTCCTGGCCATTTTCGGGGCTCTTAAATGGCCGCCTCCTCCCTCATGTGGATTCTCCCTGCATGTCTGCCTTCAAATCACCCCTTTTATTATGAGGACACCTGTCATATTGGGTTCAGGCCCACCTGACAATTTCATTTTTGACTTGCTTCCCTCTGAAAGGATGCTATCTCCAGATGGGGTCAGATTCCGAGGTGCTGGGAGTTCAGATGTGAGTGCATGGATTTAGAGAATGGGGGTATACAGTTCAACCCATAACAAGTGGAGGACACTGACCAACATGCCCTGAGCCGGGTGATCAAGGTTAACGCCAACAGTGGTAAGACATGGTGCTCAACGCTACAGAGCAGGTCAAGGCTGCTGTTTTTTTTTTTTTTTAAGATTTTATTTATTTGACACACAGAAAGAGATCACAAGTAGGACAGAGGCAGGCAGAGAGAGAGAGGGGGAAGCAGGCTCCCTGCTGAGCAGAGAGCCCGATGCGGGACTCGATCCCAGGACCCTGAGATCATGACCTGAGCTGAAGGCAGCAGCTTAACCCACTGAGCCACCCAGGCGCCCAAGGCTGCTGTTTTTTTTGGTTTTGTTTTTTTAAGAGAGGGAGAGAAGAGAGGGAGAGAAGCAGGGGGAGAGAGGAAATCTTACACAGGCTCCACCCCCAGTGCAGAACCCGATGGGGTACTCAATCTCACGACCCTGAGATCATGACCTGAGCCACAATCAAGGGTTGGATGCTTAACTGACTGAGCCACCCAGACGCCCCAAGGCCAATGTTTTGTACAGGGGCCAGCAAGCCTCTCCAGCAGAGTAACACTTGAGCAGGGACCTGAGGAAGCAAGGGAATGAGCAGTGGGGATATTGGGGTGGGGGGATCTCAGTGCTGGGAAAGGGAACAGAATGTGCAAAGCCACACGACACATCCAAGGACCTGCTGGGAGGCCAGCGTGGCTGGGGGTGGAGGGAAAAGGACACGGCGTTAGAAGATGAGGTCAGAAAGGTGGAAGGTAGACTCGTGTTGACCTTGAAGACAGAAGGAAGGGCCTCACGTCTGCACGAGCTGAGGAACCACACGAAGGGTTGAAGCAGAAGAGACATGAACTTGACCTGGGTTCTCACAGAATCCCTCTGGCCGCCTTGCTGACCGCCACTCATAGGAGGCCACGGTGAAGCAGAGACACGGGTCAGAGACAGCGATAATAACCCTAACGAGAAAGCAGTGGCAGAGCAGGGGGAAAGTCCTCAAACTGAAACTGTTTTTTGGAGGCAGATCTGACAGTGTTCACAGATGGATCAAATGTGGGGTGTGAGAGAAAGACAGGAGCCAAAGGCTATTCCATGTTTGGGGGTGGGCCCCCTGAAGCCTGGGGCTGCCACCAACTGAAAGAGGGACCCTGGGTAAGGGGTAGGCTTGTAGGGCTGGAAATCAGGAGGTTGGTTTGTGGGTGTTGAGATGCCATAAGGCCTCCTCGAGCCGATGCATTGCGGGGGGGGGCAGAGGTCCCTCTAGGGTTCAGAGGTAAGGCTGGGCTAGAGGTGTGACAGCAGAAATCGTGGGGCTGTTTCGAAGCCGGGACCCTGGATGAGTGCTCCTGGGAGTGTAGACAGCAGAGAGATGAGGCTCTGGGGCCGTGCCTACAGTCCTCCAACAACCAGAGGTTGGGGAGAACCAAGGAGCCTGAGAAGGAACACCCAGGGAGGTGGGAGGAAAACCCAGCAGGAGTGGCTATGTCCGGAAGAGAATGTTTCGAGAAGGGGCACTATCCGTTGTGTGAAATGTTGCAGGGGAGTCTAAGAAGAGGACGAAAGATGGCCCCCAGCCAGGTCTCCCACCTTTCCCATGTCACGGCACACACAGAAAACATCAATGTTGGTGTGGCCCCTGGAAAACACACAAGGCTGCTCAGGGATGAATGTGACAGACTGGGGATCTCCGGCCCACCCTGGACCCTGCCCACGAGCTGAGTGAATCCACAGCTGGGCATCCAGGACCCTGCCTCCATGGCACCCCAGTCGGGAAGCTCTCAACCACTGGGCTCCACCATAGGGAGGTTTTGGTCACCTGGACCAGAGCTGGGACAGGGGGCCATGGGGACAAGTCCCTCACTGGAGTGTGTTGGGAGAGAAGAGAGGCAAGATGTGGAGACGGTGCGTCCGGCCTCCCCTGCAGGGGCCTCTCACTGAAGTGGGAGCAGAGAATCAGGCAGGGGCTAGATTTACTTCTGCCATCCTGCTTTGTACCATCTATCATCTTGATTTTTTTAAGATCTTTCTTTTTTCTCCTTTTTTTTTTTGAACTGAGTTTTCTCCTCATTCTATCCACCCCCCCTCCCTTTAAATGCTATCGCCTCTGTTTCTCTTCTTTCCGTAGCTTCCCTGAAGCAGGCGCCAGCAAACGTGTCCTACAAAGTGCCCAGTGGTAAATATTTTAGGCTTCGCGGACCACAGTCTGGATAGCAACCGCTCAGCTCTGCCGCGGTCGGTAGCATGAAAACAGCCATAAACGATACTTAAAGCAATGCGCATGGCTGTGTTCCAATAAAATTTTATGCATAAAAACAGGCAATGGGCCTAATTGGGCCCAAGGGCCACAGTCTGCAGACCTCTGTCCGAAAGCGTACGTACGTAAGTCACTACATGTAGCTACTTTCCTCCAAAACAGGACAGCCACCTTAGAACACTCTAAATCTTGTCACCCCCCTGGTGACTTAACATGCTGCTGTTGTCTGGTATTTTCACTCTATTTTCTTAAGCCCAAAAAAGACATTATTACAGCTAATTATAGATTTGGTGTTTAATTACATTTAGCCACATGTCTGGCGTGTTTATTACTCACAATTCCATCTGTGGCTCAGACTTCCTTCTAAGATCATGTTCTTTCTTTTTGAAGCACATCCTTGACGATCTCCTCTAAATGTGTCTCATCTGGGACCACACTCTCAGCTTTTCCAGATCTGAAACTGCCTTAATTCCCTCTCCTTTCACAAAGATAGCTTCGAAAAGCATCTAGGGCTGGTCAAGGGCTGTCCTCCCCTACCCCTTTCCTGTGGATGTGGCCTCTGGCTTCCACTGTCTCTGATCAAAGATCCCCTACCAGCCCTGTCGCTGTCCCTCTGCTCCTACTGGGCTCTTAGGGTCTTCCCTTTATCCTCGGTACTCCGAAAGTCCAATGTAATTGTCTAGTTGTGTATTTCTTTTTTTTTTTAAGATTTTATTCATTTATTTGACAAAGAGAGAGATCACAAGCAGGCAGAGAGGCAGGCAGAGAGAGAGAAGGGGAAGCAGGCTCCCCGCGGAGCAGAGAGCCCGATGCGGGGTTCGATCCCAGGACCCTGAGATCATGACCTGAGCCAAAGGCAGGGGCTTAACCCACTGAGCCACCCAGACGCCCCTAGTTGTGTATTTCTTTTTATTTTTCATGCTGGGGTTTCTGAATGTGAGGATTCATCTGTCCTTAGTTTTGGAAAATTCTCATCCTTCTTCCCTTTGAAAAGCGTTGCTCCTTTATTTCCCTGATGTCCCTTTCGAGAAAGCTGAGTCAATTTGTTTTAGAGGCTTTCATGCCATCCTTTACATTTCTTCATTCTTCTGCGCTGGGATCTGGGTCTTTATTCACCAACCTCCTGGTTCTCTTCTTAGCTCTCTCTTCAGTGTTTAATCTACGACTCAACCTATCTGTTGTATTTTCTATTTCAATTTTATATACTCATCTCTGGAAGCTCAAATTGAATCTTTGTCAAACTGCCTATTGATTTTTTAATTTAATTTTTTTTGAGAGAGAGAGAGAGAGTGTGTACATGTGGGGGGGAGGGGGCAAGGGGTGGAGAGGGATGGAGAGGGAGAGAATCTCCTGCAGGTTCCACACCCAGCACAGAGCCGGACTCGGGACTCAATCCCAGGACCCTGAGATCATGACCTGAGCGGAAATCAAGAGTCGGATGCTCCACTGACTGAGCCACCCAGGTGCCCCAATTTATTGCTTTTTTAAAATTAACTTTACTGAAGTATAATTTCCCCAGGTGCAGTTACGTTGTATAATTTGCACCCAGTAAAAGCCTCTATTTGAAGTGTACCATTTGATGAGTTTTGACACTCACAGAACCACCTCCACAATCAGGATGGAGAACATTTCCATCGTCCAAAAACAGGTGCCTCGTGTCCTTTTGCCCCCTTTACTCTCAGCCCCACGCACCCGCTAATCTGCATTCTGTCACTAGAAATTAGCTTTTGCCTTTTTGAAAAACTCATAAAAATGAAATCATACAGTGTGTCGTATCTAGCTTTCTCTCTCTCCACGTGGTGCTTCTGAGATGAATTCAAGGAGTCGAAAGTATCTGTAGTTTATTCCCTGTTATTGCTAAATACCATTCCACGACATCCCGCAATTTGTTTCTCTGTCCACCTATTGGTGGACATTTGTGTTGTTCAGTCGGGGACTCTCAGAAATTCTTATGAGCATTCACGCACAAATCTTTCCCGGGACATACTGGTTTGCATTCCTCTTTGGCAAATACTGAGATGTGGAGATGCTGTTTCATCTGCTGAGCATGTTTAATTTTAAAAGATACCGTGCCTGGTCATTCTTGAGAGTCTCTCATCCCTTGTTCCTACTTTCAATACTTTCATTTGTTTAAATGATTGTGCACCTTTATTTCCTAAGATGAATGCTCTCATTGCCGTACCTGAGGGTTTGCAGATCTGGTCCTCCTGCTTCTTGTTTCTATTAAAACTCATTCATGGGATCTTGGTTTTTGTGTGTTTTTAATATTTTTCACTGCAAGCTCATGACCATTAGGACTCTATCTGTGGGAATTTTATAAGGCTTTTAAGGCTCTGATTGATGTCTTCCCCCAAAATGATTTTAGTTTTTTTTTGTTGCGGGGGGTTTGTTTGTTTGTTTGCTGGAGACCTGGGAGTATTACTCATCAGGATCTACTTTAAATTCTCAGCTGGAGGTTTCTGAACCAAGCAAGAAGTAGGAATTTGGATTCTAGTCTCTCCTGAGGGCTGGATCAGGAAAGTAGTTATCCCCTCCTCCATCCTAAGTCAAAGCCAAGACCAACATTTTTCTTGTATGCCCTTTTGGAAGACAGATACTTTGCAAGTTTACCCTTTCACTGAAGACGTTGTCTGCAGAGGATCCCAGATCCCCCTTTCTACCTGGTCAGGTAGAAAGGCTATATGTCCTGTCTCATGTGCATCTATTAAAACCAAAGTTCCAGGGGCGTCTGGGGGGCTCCATTGGTTAAGCGTTCGACTCTTGATTTCGGCTCAGGTCATGATCTCAGGGTCGTGGGATCGAGCCCCACTCACGCTCCATGCTCAGTACAGAGTCTTCCTGTCCCTCTCCCTCGGCTCCCCCCCGCGACTCATACAATGTTTGCTCCCTCACTCTCCCAAATAAATAAATAAAATCGTTAAAATGTAAATAAGAATAGCAAAGCTGCACATTGTTGGTCACGGAGGGGGTTGCAAAGTAGCACAGGCACTTGAGAAAACAGTTTGGCAGGGTAGTCTCATGAAGTCTAGCGCATACATGCCATACAACCCCATGAACTCACTCCTAGCTATCCACCCGGGTGAAATGAAAACCTACATTCACACCGTGCCCTGTGCATGAATGTGCGTAACAGCTTTACTCGTAATCACTACAAACTACAAACAAGCCTGATGCCCCTCAACAAGCAAATGGATACGGAAAATGTGGTACGTCCATACAGTGACATAAAGTACACGCGTACCCAACCACAATCACTCTCGAATGCTTTATGCTAAAAAAGAGCCAGCCACAAAAGGTAACATACCATAGGATTCCATTTCTACAACACCCCACAAAAGGCAAAACCATAGGGACAGAAATCAGACCACTGTTTGTTTGCCAAGAGCCGGAGACGAAAAAACAGGCTGACTACAGAGGGACACAGGGAGATTTAAGAAGAGAGGAAACATGGGGATCTTGACCATGGTGGCGGGGTCGCAACTATGGTTGGCCCTTGAAGGACACAGTTTGAACTGTGCGGGTCCACTTGTACTTTGCTTTCTTTTTGATAAATACAGAACAGTAGGGCAAATGCATTTCCTCCTCCATACAACTATCACAGCATTTTCATTTCTCTAGCTTACTTTCCTGTAGGAATGCAGGACACAGTCCATAGAACAGACAAGATGCTTGTGGACTCACTGTTGTGTTACCAGTTTTGGTCAACAGTAGGCTGTCAGTAGTTAAGTTTGGGGAATCAAGAGTGATGGGGGGATTTTCAACAGCGTGACGGAGGAGGGGTGGTTGGCGTCGCAAAGCCCCATGTCATTCAAGGGTCAACTGCCTTTTGCATTCATCAAAATTAAAAAACCTTCACACTAAAAGGGGCGAACTGCACTCTTTGTACATTTTACTTCCATTGAAAAACTGATAAAGCTCTAGTTCACAGGCATTTTTCAGGGGAGTCTGACAGGGTGGGACTCACTTTCCTCTCTTGATTTGTGTCCACATCCTTTCTTTATCTTGAATTTTTAAAAATTTTTAATTTTTAAATATTTTTAAATTTTTTTACTTATTTATTTGACACAGAGAGCGATCATAAGCAGGCAGAGAGGCAGGCTAAGAAAGAAGGGGAAGCAGGCTCCCAGCTGAGCAGAGAGCCCAATACGGGGCTTGATCCCAGGACCCTGACATCATGACCTGAGCCGAAGACAGAGGCTTAACCCACTGAGCCACCCAGGCGCACCCATCTTGAATTTTTTTAAACTTATATTTGGCTCTTGAATAGCTTCTTTATGTTCTTGCCAGCTCCGTCGTGCATTTTAAGCATTCTTTCAGATCTTTGATCCAGAGCTCCAGCCTCACGATGGGGATACCCTCTTCATCCTTAAAAGGGCTCCCCGTCCAACTGCGCAGGACAGAACTGGCTGGAAGCAGGAGCCTCCTCCCAAGCAGCCCTGGAGAGGAGCTCCCCTGGGGCATTCTGGGGCTTCCTGGACCTGCACAGTCACGTAAATTTTTCATAATGACAGTAATGGCTGTAATTAACTGACATCAAAACGTGATGCACGGTAGGTGGCTGGCCCGGCTCATAGCCAGGGAGGCAGTGCTGCCTGACTCATGCCACGGGACGGGAGAGTCAGCAGAGGCAGACCCGAGAGGCCAATGGCCCCACCAGGCTCCAGAGAGAGTCCTGGAATGCACCAACGTACCCTGGTGCAGGTGGGAGGCAAGGTCCAGAACTCAGAGCACGGGCCTAACTCGGTCCTAGTCAGCATCCGGAGGGTCCTGGGGCTTGAACTCACCACCCCTGAGACCAAGAGTTGTATGCTCTACCCACTGATTGAGCCAGGCGCCCCTCTGTGGCCTCTCTTAGAGCAGAGTGCTCCCCGGGGCCAGATGTGGAGCCAAACCCTTCACCTGCATTAGTGCACTGGTGCCTTCTGTGTCTGTTTCAATAGCTCCTGTCTCGCCGGGGGCCTCGGGGATTCAGTTAGCCACCACGTGCAAAGCATGCGTGACAGGAGCTGCCACTCCACGAATGCTGGCCGCGGCTATCAGCGCCCCCATTACACAGAGCAGGCAACTGAGGCCCCGCGTTTTTAAGGGACTTGCCCAAGGCCACACAGCTTCTAGTTTGTGGAGTTGCGTACGCCTACGTCTCACAGGTCACCCCCTTGGAGCAAGGTCATAGCTTAGACAGAAGTTTCCAATCCTCGAGTGGGGCTAGTTTTAAAATATTCCAAGGAGGGCATGCCTGGGTGGTACAGTCAGACTCTTGGTTTCAGCTCGGGTCGTGGGATCGAGCCCCAGTCGGGCTCGGTGCTTGGCACAGTCTGCTTGTCCCTCTCCCTCTGTCCCTCCTGCTCGTGCTCTCTCAATCTAAAATAATTAATCTTTTAAAAAAAATTCTAAGGAGGGAAAAATGGCTCCCCTGAGCCCTCTCAACCCAGCTCTTACCCTGTCTCCCAGCCACTTACCACACTTCCTGAACACCTACTGTGGGGCCGGTTCAGAACTGGCTGTGGGATCAAAGACAGCCAGGTCCCAGCAGCCTCGGGGGTTGTGTGTGGGGGAGGCAGACGGGCCACCGGAGGAGGACAGGAGGACTGCGATGGTGGGGACGGATGGCAGTGACAATGGGGATGATAGGTTCCAATTTGTTAAGGGCTCACTAGGTGCCCCGCACCATGCTGACCACTTGACGTGCATTAACTCACTAATTCTCCTAACAGCCCTATGAGGCAACAGTAATTATTTTAATCATGGGTAACATTTACTACTTACTAAATGCCAGGCACTGTTCTAAATGCTTTACAAGTGTTAACCCATTCGAGGCGGGTGTTATTATTGCCCCTATTTTACTGGGGAGGACACTGAGGCACTGAGACATTTAATGACTTGCCCAGGGTCACGCGGCCAGTAATTGGCAGAGCAAAATGCATTTGTCATGGTGAATGCAGGCAGGGGGTGCTGTGGGGCACAGAGGAGAAAGGAGTCTCTTCCTCCTGGGCTGATCAAGGAAGACTTCACGGAGGAGGTGGCTTTGAAGTCAGTCTTAAAGGGATTAGGAGGGGTTTGCCAGGTGGGCGTGGGGAAAAGGGCATTCCAGGTCAAGGACAGTAGGGCAAAGGCCTCAGAAGCAGGGCATGGTTTAGAGTATGGGCGTGGTTGGGGAAGAGCTTTGTTCAGAGGGGCCCGAGGGTTGGGTGGGGCTGCTCAGGTAGGAGAGATGGGGAGAGGCCAGGTCACCAAGGACCCCAGGTGGCTAGGCTGAGGGGCTTGGACTGATTCTTAAGACATGGGAGGATGCAACCCCCTTGTCTCTCCCCTGAACTGCTAAAGCTAACTCTTAACCCTGTGAGGTGTGAAAGAGAAAAACTTTCTTTAAAGAGGCCCACTCAGCAGCATCCTTTCAGAAGCCTGTGGGCCCCCCATCCCATTCTTGTTGCACCCCCAAAAGTGTCCTTGGTAGCTCTCAGGCCACACATCCCACCAGCATGACTCCTGCACCTTGTTCCCAAGCCCAAACGCCCTCCATTCTCCCATCCACCTGTCCACAGCCTGTTTTCTCCCTGCAGCTTTGCTCAGGGACCCCTTCTCCAGAAAGCCCTCCAGGATCACTCCAACCTAGGTGACGCTACACCTTTGATGCCAAGATGCTCATCCCTTGGGACCCACATCATAGCTGAAATTAGGGACTCCCAACTTGCTTCGGACCCGTCCTGGCTCCTCAGCAAGAATACAAGATCCTTAAGAGCCAAGACCATATGCTGTGATTAAGCGTACGAGGCAGGTTCTGTTTCCGGAACGCTGTGTGCGGCACCCGGCAGCATGACCATCTCAGGCTGGGTTCTGTGCTCACCCAGTCCTCAGTGCCAGCTTGCAGCATGAGGACAGGGCCTCAGACAGGAGAGGGGATTTCTCTGTGGCCACCCCATTAAGGTTTGACCCAAGTGTACTTGACTCCTAACTCCCTGTGAGCAGCTGCCTCCTCACCTCACCCAGATCACATCCTCCCAGCTGGAGGCACATGGCAGGTGCACAGTCAAAGAGTCAGTTGATCCCGAGGCTGGTCCAACCTCAGGAGTCACCCTCTGTGCGCAGTCCTGCCTTGGCTCTGTTCTCTCAGGTGAGGTCCTCCTGAAGGGTCGCTGGCTGCCCTCCCAGTCACTGCCCAAGGACAACACTGAGGTCTGGGTGGCCCACAAGTCCCCAGGGGTTGGAGGCTGAGACTCTGGACTGAGCGGTTCTGAGCTCTTCTATCAGATACTGGCCTAGACTCACTCTAAAGGCAGGAATCTGAATTGAGGTCTAAGAGAAATTGACAGGGTGGCAGGTGCAAGTCCCTATCCCTTTGTCCTGCCAAATTACAGCCCAATAATAGTCTTGGTCAGCACACACTGGGCACTTCCTATGAGCCAGTGCTGTGCGGAGCCCTCCACAGGCATTTCTCATTTCTCCTCCCAGATACCTAAAGGCAGTCCCGTAACCACCCCCACTGCACAGATGATGAAACTTTTATGCATTTACTCCACCATCCAGTCACTGGATTTGTCTGAAAAAAAAAAATTATTGAACACCTACTACATGCCAGGGCTGGAGTCCAGAACCAGAGTAGGAAAACACTCAACGTATACACAGTCCCAGCTCTATAGTGCTGTCTGAGGGGTGCCTGGCTTTGGGTACCAGCACAAACCCCCCCGGGCAGGGGAATGTGAAGGCCTCACTAACTGTGAGTGTCGGGAAGGGAGAGACAGCAGCCCATCGAGAACAGAGTGTGCGGAATGGCTGTGAGCCCCGTGATCATTTCTCCTGTCAGGTGACACTGGGGACGCCACCCCCCCCCCCACGGGAGCCCCGTGGGCAGCTGGACATGCACCCCGGGAGGTGCTCGCACAGAGAGACCAGTAAGTGTGGCTGAGAGCCCTCCATCCCCTACACCCTGCCAAGGGGTGGACAGGGGCGGGGAAAGGAGGCGACAGAGCAGGTGGACAGGGGCGGGGAAAGGAGGCGACAGAGCAGCAGGAGAGGACAATGGGGAACCTGCCACACCAGCCAACGCAGGCAGGAAGCAGGCTATAAAGGCCAAGCCACTGAGCAGCTCAGGCTTTCCTCAGAAGGGGCTCTGTGAAGGGCATGGAGAGCTGAGGAGGCGTGAGAAATGGAGCTGGCCAGGATGGGAACCAGCGGGGGAGGTGTCTTCAGCACCATGGTCCCAAGACAGAGGTGGCTGAGCCATGGAAGATAGGGAAACTGAGGTCCTGAGGGGAAAAAAGTGGCCCAGAGCCACTCAGCACTGGAGTGGGGACCGGGGGTGGGGGTGGGGGGAGTGGGCAGCCCAGGGGGTTGGCGGAGCCGGCCTACGCACAACCTGACACAGGGCCGCTCCCAAATCAGCACATTCCACCCCAGGTCATGTGGCTTCTTCATGAGGCCCCATCATGACCTCATGACTGGTGCCCAGCTGCTGGGCAGTTACTCACGGGCTTGTTACAGAGGCCCGAACGCATGGGGGATGGGCAAGACAGGAGAAACTGGCCTTGGCCTCGAGCCAGCTTCCTGCTCCAGCTTCTCCCCTTCCTCGGCCCCTTTCCACCACTGTTCCTTCTTCCCTGTGGAGAGCAAGGGCTGGGCCTGAGCCTCCCTCGTTAGACTGGGGTATCCTCTCAGGCAGGGCCTGTGTCTCTTCTGCCCCACCAGGAACTCCCCCAGGACCTCCCCTCTCAGACTAGCAGTTCTGCCCAGAGAGAAGCCAAGCCTGCCCATCCAAGTAGGGGCTTCTCCAGGGTGTCCCTGGGAACTCCCTGGACCCCCTGCTCTGGGACACTGGCCAGCCCTTGTAGACTTATCCTCTCTATTTGGGGTCTGTTTGAGGGCAGTCCTTCAGGGCCTCATCCTGACAAAGGTCTCATGGTGAGGGACAACCTTCCAGACTCACACTGACCGGGGCTGGTGACCCACATTGCCACCTCCCTGCCCTCGGACCGAGGTAATTTACTTAACCTCCCAGAACCTCTGTTGTCTCATTTAGAAAACAGACAGGAACAGCCGCCTGCCTTGTGGGGTGGGCGAGAAGTACATGACAAGATGCCTGTCGAGTGCTTAATGCGGGCTGGGCAGGGTGAGGGCTGCACAAATGGGCGCCATCATCATCATAATAAGAATCACGGGAGACGAGCACAGCTCTGCCGTGCCCAGTGCACTTCCGTTCGCAAAGCACCTCCGTCCTTGGAGGCATGGGAGGGAGCCTTGAAGGAGCCCCTGGGGTGAGACGCAGAGGCTCCTTCCCCGGAGTCACCGAACCTGCCCTCCTGGCTCTGGCCTTGTCATCCTGACCCACCACTTAACAGGTGTCAGTGCTGCATCTGAGTTCTCACAGGCTGGGTGCCTGGAGCAGGTTGCTTGACCTCTCCGAGCCTGTTTGCCCCTCTGCAAAATGGGAATCATCGTGGTACCTCTCTCAGGCTCATCGCGAAGAGTAAATGACATCCTGCGGGCAGAGGACATAAACGCTGTCTGGCAGAGTCGGTCCTATCCATTTAAGCGTTCGCCAAGGTTATCATTTACTGAGCAACTACTGTGTGCTGGGCGGTTGCACTTATAAAACATCACGGCAGTATTGTTTCAAGTTTACAGGTCCAGGGAACTGACCTAGAGTCCCTCCCGGGGAAGCAGAGTATGGGGTGGAGATTTGCACACCGGGAGTTAACTGAGGGGTACTCTCAGGATCCATACCTGTGGGGTGGCAGTGGGGGGAAGAGAGCCAGTTTGGGTGGAGAGAGAAGCTGGGCTGGAGCGCATCCCCAACAGAGACCTCAGCCAAGCCCACCAGAGGCTCTGCAGCTGGAATGTCCTTCAGAGATGTCCTCCCCTGAGGTGAGGAGTGGGCTCTGTACCCCCACACTGGCATCACTGTATGTGGGCTGTCCCAGGAGAGGGCATGGCCTTGGGCAAGGTAGCTCCCTCTGGCTAAGGGCAATTTCTGGAGAGGGACTCACCGGAGAGCTCTCAACCGCCCGGTGTTCCTCGCCACTGGGGCACGTTGTGTTTTAAGATTTGGTTTTATTTCGCAGGAAGGGGGAGCATCTGGGCATCCCCCACGGGGAGTTTAAGTGGCTTTTCCTAAGTTTCCCAGCCAGAAAGTGGCAAAGTTAAACCCAGGATTTAAACCCAGATCAGACCCTCATTCTTCCTTTTCCATCACACTGCCTCCCATCAGACAAGGAAGAAACAAGTAAAAATGGAATCAGCAGTACGGGGCAGGATGATTTCACTAACTATGGAACAGAACAAGGAACACAGGAAGCCATCCATGCAGCAAACTGCTAGATGTCCCTCTCTCTCCTTTGAAGAGTGGACCCTTGGCTGGGGAGGAAAGACTCCATTTCCCAGCATCCCCCGCAGCCTCCATGACCATGTGACCAGGGTAAATCCAAGTCATGTGACAGGAAGCTGTGCGTGCAACTTCTAGTTGGTACCCTTAAGAAAGGAAGAAAGAAAGAATCTGTCCTCCCTTTCCCATTCTGCTTTCCTACCAGATTGAATGCATATGTGAGGGGAGGATCTGGAAGGCCATATCAGATCATAAGGTGATCAATCCTCAAGTATTGAGGAGGGCGGACCAACGAGTCAGAAGGAGCCTGGGACCTAAAATACCAGTCAGCTCCTGCATCCATCCTAGACTGTGCATGTCCTGCCCCATTGAAGAAACCTATAGCAACCTTGGATGTCTGTCCTTTGAATCTTTTTCCTGCTTGTATCAATGTGGTCAGGAACACTCAAGCATGTGGGTTTAAATATGCAACGAGTGTGGATTTCCCAGGACACAAACTCACAGATGCAAAAACATTCTGTTTTCTGCATCTGAATGTAGTTTATGTCTCAAGCTCCTTGTTCCCTGCTGGGGGAAGCCTAAACCAGCCGATGGGTAACCTTGGTCATTTCAGATCAACTTCAGCCAATTAAGATTTATCTGCTTTGAGCAAATCAGGGTGAGTTCCATCAATTTGGCATTCTTCCTCCCCATTCCTCACTCCTTCCTCTTTCCTCAATAGCATTTAAATTCATAACTTACATCTAACATTATAAGGGCATCGGGGTGGCTCAGTCAGTTGAGTATCTACCTTCATCTCAGGTCATGATCCTGGGGTCCTGGGATCAAGCCCGATGTCAGGCTCCATGTTCAGTGGGGAATCTGCCTCTTCCTCTGCCCCCGCCCCTGGCTTGTGCTCTCTCTTATGCTCTCTCTTGCTCTCAAATAAATAAAATCTTTTAAAAAAATAACTTAAATATAGCATTATAATATTGCTCACCAGAGCTGGGGCCATCCAGCACTTGGGTAGAATCAGAGGTGGACGTCCTGCCATGTGGTTCCTGACCATCCTAATAAGTCCGCATCCCCACTTGGCCTCTGGGTGTGAGGTCTCAGCCACCCTGGCCCAGGGTCAACCTGTCATGACCCTACAGTGCCACTGTACACCTTCTTTAGAAGTGACAACTGCTCTGCATGCTGTCTGAGGTCAGAGAACTCAGGGTGTCATCTGGAAGCCCTTCCCTGATCACCATTTTCTAGCTCATGTCTACCTGTTCTCGGATCCCCAAACTTCTGTAGTCTCTGTGCCCTCCAAGCCCCTGCCAAGCTAGCAGAGGGGCTGCAAACTGTCACCTTCCCTCTGAATCTCTCTGCCTCTTACAGTGGCACAGTTTGAGGGCAAAGGGTCCCCTGGAATGCAGGAAGGTCGAGGGGTTGGAAGGAAGTACGTTGCAGGACAAGCTCTCTCTGAAAGAGCCCGCCAACCCCTCACACACACTCCTGCTGGCCCGGAGGACAAAATCATGGGAAAACCTGTTTCCTGGCAAGTCTGAGTTGAAAAGTGATTCTGAAAAGTTGGTTCCTGAATATGAAGATGCTTGAAAAACATCTTCACCAATTCACTTCTATTTCATTTATATTTTCCTTGTAATGTATCCACAAGACTAACTTACGATAAAGAATGTTGTCCAAAAGAGCTCTTCTGGTAAGAATAAAATATAACCTTGGTGTAAGGGAGCACTGGGTCCTGGTTGGTCACCTCCTTTCTTTACTTATGGGACATAAAATACTGGTGTTGGGCGATTGTTGGAAGTCTTATCTTTGATGAGCTTTGGTGGCTCCCAATATTGTCCCCGTTTTGTAGATGAAAGCAGGCCAAGAGAGGTGAAGACGAGGGCACACAGCTAATAACGTGGGGAGCTTGTCTGCATCCTTATGGGGCGTCCCTCCCTTTCCCCAGCCAGTTTTGGCCTCGTGGTCTTGTGTGGTGTTCACAAACATCTCCTAAGGAAGACAAGGACCAAGGCAAGGATTACTCCCGTTTTACAGTTAAGGAAACTGAGGCCAACTAGGGAAAGGTAACTTGGCCTTAGCGACCCAGATAGGGACAAGTGGAACAAGGTCTCCTCTGGGGAGGCCCCAACTCCACCCAGCGATACTTCCGACACTCACAGAACCCCTGGTGTGCACACACACACAATGCACACCCGAATGACCTGCACACATATGTACATACTGAGCAGAGCTGGCCTGACCTCTTCCCAGTGGCTTCATCCCAGAACACAAAAATCATTACCCAGTGCTGGCACTGGGCCTCCCTCTCCAGGCAACAGTGCAGGGCTGCCGGAGGGGAAAGTGGAACCTCAAAGCTGTGATTAACTCCCCAGCCCAATTACCAGTGGTAATTTGAGGAGGGCCTGGACGCTCCTGGAACCAGGCTGAGCAACATCAAACATAGCTCCTAAGTGCACCAGAAGAAAGTCTGGCCCATTAACCAGAAAGTAGCTACTGTGGGGAGAGCAAGGCCCTGGGTCATACTGGAGAGGGCTGGAGGCTCCACGTTCAAGTCCCAGTTCTACCACTCTGTGGCCTTGGGAAAGTCCCTACACACCCGTTGTTGGTTGGGGAGTTGGGGAGGCCCCTCTGACATTAGCATCTTTAAATAATGGTAACAACAACTTCTTATCCTTGGAAAATTCTGGGCCCTTTGGGTTAGGGACCACATATGGCTTGCCCATCGTTAGATCCCCAATAAGGCACCTGGCACATACAGGTGCTTAATAAATGATTGTTGAGGAATTGGATGACCACCCCCTTTCTATTTATACACTTTTACAAAGCGCCTCTCACTTAATTTCGTGACGCTGGTATTACTATCCCCATTTTATGGATGGGGAAACTGAGGCTCACAGAGGTGGGGACAAAGTACGAGCTTGTGACATTAATTTCCACGTGCTAATTCTCCCAGGCTCTATCCTATTTGACCATCATTTTCTCTTCTCCTCAATTTCTTTCTGATTTTCACCCAACCCTCCCAACCCACACACACAGAAGAGTCACAGTATCCAGGAGCACCTGGGTGGCTCAGTCAATTAAGCATCTGGCTCTTGATTTCAGCTCAAGTCGTGATCTCAAGTTTGTGAGGTCAAGCCTCATGCTGGGCTCCATGCTGGGTATAGAGCCTCCTTAAGATTCTCTCCCTCTCCCTCTGCCTCTCTCTCCTTCTCTCTCTCTCTCCCCCCCACCCCACAAAAAAAGAGTCATGGTATCCATAGGTACAAATGTGCCCATTACTGTGAAAGAGCAAAGGGATGTGTCCTCACAAAGAGGATATGATAATGATTGGGAGGGCCATACCATAGACTCCCCAACATCCATTCTCCCTTCCTAATGGAACCCCAAATTTGCCAATCTGGTGCTTTAGGAGAAACTGACCTCATCTCCAGCTTCAGAGGCAGGTGTCCAAGTCAATCAACATGTCCCATCCTTCTGCCCATGGTTATTGACTGAGAGATACACAGATGACCCCAGACAGGCCAACTGAGACCAACAAACCCATTCCAGAACTTTTTTCTACTACCATGGAACTTTCTCTTTACTACTGAATTTGAATCTAGAGACATAGAGTCCCAGAAACTTCTTGAGCCATCTTAGGAACACAAGGGGAGAATCCAACTGAGGATAGAGCCACAGAACTGAGCATGTATGAGCTGCTGGATCAAGCTATACCTGAAGGTTATCCTATTGGTTTTTTAGTATCATGAGCCAATAAAATTCCCTTTATTGCTGAAAAAAATCCTAACAAATATAAACAGTTTTAGGAATAGCCCCACAATAAATATACTGACTATTCTTATAGGGCCTTTATGACCCCTACTGGTCATAGGAGACCATGGTAGGAGAGTGGGAAATGGGACATGGCCTCTCTTCTTCCAGCTCCATCCATATTGCCTCTTCTCTCCACATTTCTTGCTAAACGAAACCTCATGGTTATACTCCGAGATGCAAATTCTAGGGTGAAGTCCTAGAGGCCGCTGGAGAAGCATGGAGGCAAAGCTAGGGCACCCACAATGGAGCCTGGCTCTTCGAGGGCAGCTGTGACACTGGGGGGTCCAATTCCTCCATCCTACCTTTGACATTTCCATCTTCCAACTAATGGTATCTACTGAGTGCCAGTCTACTAAGACATCTTCGTTTATAAAGTCATTTATTAATTTAGAAGTCTCCTGAAACCTTTGGGTCAACCTTCATCCAGTCAATAGAAGTTAGAACCAGAGCAGCAGGGGCGCCCAGTAGGAAAGGTCAGCAGGATTTGGGGCTTGGGGTTTTGGGGTTCAAGTCCTAGTTCTGCCACTCCTGGGCTATGTGGCTTTGGACAGATCCCTTAACCCCTCTTTTCTGGGGAGAATAATGCCCCCCCAACAGATCCACATCCTAATCCCTGGAACTCCTGAAAATGGCAGAAGGGACTTTGCCATTGAAGTAGATATGCTTCAAGTTAAGGATTTTGAGATAAGGAAATAATCCTGGATTAGCCACATGGGCCAATCTAATCACAGGAACCCTTAGGAGAGGACAGAACCTCTTCTAGCATGCAACACTGCTAACTCTGGACCTGGAGGAAGGAGGCTGTGCACCAATGAATGGAAACTGGAAAAACCAGGGAAATGATTCTTTTTTAGAACATCAGGAATGCGCCCCTGTTGACACAGACCTTAGCCCAGTGAGACTCGCATCAGCATTCTGACCTCCAGAACCACAAAGTAACAAACGTGTATGGCTCAGCCACCAACTTCGCGACAATTTGTTAGAGCAGCTACAGGAAACAACCACAGACATTGAGCCTCAGTTTCCCCATTTGGGAAATCGGTGACAGCACCAATCTCCCCAGAATCCTGGGAGAACTCGAGGTTGAGAGCCCAGCCCTAAAATCACAAAGTCCAGGGTTCGAAGCTAGACTTACATGGGGTCTCCCTCTTCTCCAGTGGGCAGGGGAAGGGGCCCACCCTCTGCTGGGAAGCCTGTCTCCCCACCTGAGTGAGGCTTGTTGGCCCAACACCACCCCAAGCTTTCCTTTGGACCTTTGACCTTCAGCCACCTGCCAGGTCAGGCCAAAGCAGAAAGGATTAAGGGAGAGCCCTGGGAGCGGCTGGAAGAAACAGGGGCAGGGCCTAGGTCCTGGCCCAGGAGCTGGGTGAAGCTGGGGTGCTGGGGAAGGGAGACAGGCACCTGGAGGCCCAGCTTCTGATCATGGGACTCCCAGAAAGCAGTAAGCCTTGCTCTCTCCATCTGGAAAATGGGGAAGAAGTGTTCTAGAAATAGCTAGCTCCCACTCCTATCATCCTGTTTTTCTCTCCCCATCCCCTCCCTCTCCTTCCTTCCCTCTCTCCTTCCACCCAACGGCAAAGCTAATAGTCTCTCCAGGGAGACGGCAAAGGAGAACCTCGGATCCCACTTCAATCCAGACCCAGATGGGATTCCCCTCTCCCCAGTTTTTACTGCTCTTTGTCCCCAGAGACTTAATAGAGAGGAGACAGTGTCACACAGCAGGGGAGAGACAAAGCCAAATGCCAGGTCAGCCACCTGCCCGTGGTGGGAACTTGAATCCACGAGTTCATCTCCCTGAACCTTCACTTCCTCATCGGGAAAAGGGGCGTAATAAGAGCGGCTGCCCCACTCAGAGCTGTCTACTGAGCACTAGATAAATAACCACGTAGAGTATACAGCAAGGATTCGAAACTGAGCAAGTACTTAATAAAGGCTTTCATTGGGACGCCTGGGTGGCTCAGTTGGTTAAGCGACTGGCTTCGGCTCAGGTCATGATCCCAGCGTCCTGAGATCGAGTCCTACATCGGGCTCCTTGCTCCCTCTGCCTCTGCCTGCCACTCTGTCTGCCTATGCTCTCTCTCTCTCTCTCTCTCTCTCTCTGACAAGTAAATAAATTTTTTAAAAAATTAAAAAAAAATAAAGGCTATTATTAAATTCCCTTTAAGCCCCCTAACCCCCATCACACACACACAGAGCAACAAGGGCAAGTCAGCCCAGACTGGACAACTGCTTATTAATGACCTGCCATGTATAAAGCCCTAAGGGTGGTAGAAATTGGAGGACATATGTCCTTTCCCTGCTGGGGGACATGGACAGAGGGAGACAGGGGTCTCTGCAAGGAGGGAAGGGAGTCCCAGCCCAGAGGGGCAGGTGCTGCGGCTGGGAGCTGCTTTCCAAGAAAGGGGAGCAGGCAGCAGCTGGGGCTGGAGAGGCAGTGAAGGCCAGTTGTGAGAGCCCCTTATGCTGGACAGTCCTGGATGGAGTCTTTCTCTGCACCAGCAATGTTCTGTTGTGGGGTGGCTTTTGGGGGGGGGTTCATTTTCCAGTTGTTTGATCCTCAGGACAACTCTCTAAAAGCACACAGTACACATTATCATCCTCTACATTCACAGAGGAGGAAACTGGGCCGAGAGTAACTTGCCCAAACTTAGCAGGTGGTAGGAGGCCAACCGGGTCTGCGCACAGGTCTTGGCTCTGAGTTCCCCGTTGGGGTTACTCCTCACAGCACGCTGGAATCTTGTTAAAATGCAGGCTGGGGCCCCTGGGGGGCTCAGTAGGTTGAGCCTCTGATTCTTGATTTCAGCTCAGGTCCTGGGGTCAAGAATCTGTCTCCCTGGGGCTCCTCACTTGGAGTCGGCTTGAGATCCTCTCCCTCTGCCCCCCATTCACTCTTTCTCTCTTTCAAACAAATAAATCTTTTTTTTTTTTTTTAAGGCAGGCTGGCTCAGCAGGTCTGGCTGCAGGTCCAGCCGCTGCGTCTCTATCAAGCTCGCAGGAAATGCAGTGCTGCTGGTCCACAGACCACACCAGCAGTTTCCACGCTCTATGTGGCCTCTTAATAAGTGCTCCGTGTTGTTTTTAATAATAATGAGTTTAACCACGGTCCCGTACAGAAACTGGAGCTTGGAAAGCTTAACTTGTCAAGATCACGGATCAGGCAAAAGGCAAAGGTAGCATCTGAACCCAGCGCCCACAACAGCATCAGTACACCTGGCTGCCACGAAACCGAAGGAAGCCTGGTACCACCGAAAAGGGGGGCTCCCTTTGGGGCGCCAAGACTTCGCTTTGGGAAGCACAGATGTCCTCGAGGAGCAAACCTGGGCGGGACTGGGGGTCTGAACTGAGGGACAACCGTTGTTCCCCCGACCTCGACCTCCGGAGGGCAGCAGATCCCAGGGAAGGGTGGGGTCCAGGGCTGGCCCAAAGGCCTGGCGGAGGGCCGCCACCAGCCAATGGGATCTGGCTTTTCTCCGGAGCCACGGCTGCGGGATGAGATGGAGTCCTGGGAGCCCCGCCGCCTAGGGCGGGGCTCGGGCTGCGAAAGGGCAGCTTAGTCACCAAAGAGAGGGCCATCCGCGGTAATCCCGATCTAAAGCCTTGCTAAGCCCTGGTTGCCGGCTCGCTCCCAGGCCGGCAGGGCAGTCAAAGGTCAGGGCCTGGCCACCGGGAGCACCTCCCTCACCCCCCGCGCACGCCACACGGTTCGCCCCTTCTCACCTCCAGACCCCCAACAGCAATAGCCAACACCCCCCTCCCCGCCCCACACCACAGGCTACAGCAGGGTGAGACCCCACAGTTCCTCTGGTCACGCCCATATCCCCATGTCACAGATGGGTAAACTGAGGCCCAGAGGAAAGAACCTGGTTGGGGCCAGCAGAGCTGGACTTCCCTGGTCACCGAATGTCATCACCTGTTCCTGTCTACCCTAAACTGGGACCCTAGCACTTAGCCCAGGCCCTTGCACATAGTAGGTGCTCAGTGAACCTGGGGTCTTTGAGGCCATTCCAGAACTCCACGCTGAACTGCTGAAAGAGACAAAACTTAGTGGGAGAAGTGGAGGGATGGCATATTCTGGAAGGGGTGAAGACCAGTAAATGTGCCTACATTTTATATGAATATTTGCTAGAAATATGGACACTAGTATCTTTGGAACCTCAATTTGTTGAGTTTTCTTTCATTTTTTTTTTCTTCCACTTTGTAAAATGCAGACTCCTATTTTCAGTGTCAAGCCCCTGGCTGGCAATGTGCTTGTATATTTCATTCAAACCTTTAAGCAGGAGATTATATTATTTTTCTTTTACAGATGAGGAAACTGAATGGAATCAGAGAGGTTAGGTCACTTTCCCAAGGTCACACAGCTAGAAAGAAATTGAGCTGATTTTTGAGCCCAAATCTGTGCTTTTTTTTTTTTTTTCCAGCTGAACTGGAATAAAATCTGTTGAGGGCGTTCAGACTTGAGGGTCTATGATTGTACTGTTACACTTAATATTTTTGAATCGATGTGTTTGAAGAGGGCAAAATCAGTTCTCCTGCAGCCTGGTTAGCCCACAGCTGTGAGGAGAAGGCACTCCAGTTCCTCCTCTGGGAATTGTCCCTTTGCAGAAAAACTCCCAGGGAACGTGCAAGATCCATGCACCAAAAAGCCACTTGTCCAGTTTTAATAGAACACACAATTGAGGCTCGAGGACTGAGTTATTGTCGTACACAACCCAGTTTCACAGACTTTCCTGATTCTACGTGACAGATACATTCCTGGGACTAGAAAAAGAACAACAAACAAGATACTGCCACTCTCTGTTCCTCAGTCTCCCCCTCTATAAAAGGCACCTGACTAGGTCAGAGATAGCAAGAAATACAGCCTACAGACCCCTTCTCTGCCTTCCAGCATCCACAGCAGACATTGCTAATCGATCCCAGCACACTTTCCTGCTGAAACACATCTCAGCCTCAAATACGCCGCTCACAGAGGCCACCAAGCACCAAGGACAGAGGTCCCAGGGAAGATGAAATACTTGGCCCTCCCTGGACTAAGGTAGCTCAGACTCTCCCCAGCTCTGCCTTTCAGCTCAGTATCTCCCAGTCCCCCCCACCCCGCCCAGAGTCCCCATCCCTGTGGTTTCTCTGCTCCCAGAAAGGATTCTCGCCTAGGAGAGGTGAGACTGCTGGGCCAGGCAAGAGAGCCATGGGGCAGGGTCTCCTTCTGCCTCTTTCCCTGTTGTGCAGAGAAGGAAGATTTGACAAGCCCCCTAAAGACTGGCTTCCCCAAGCAGCGCCTCCTAAAGGACTGCTTCCCAGCTGTCTGCAGGGAGGCTGGCCACTCCTGTAGTCACACGTCAGCTACGTCCCCACCAAGGCCACCTGGGCTCAGGCCAAAGTCGGGAAAGGCAAGAAGTAGAGGAAGTGTTGGGTCAGCCAGAGGGGAATCCCACAGATGCCAGTGTCCCCATCTCTGTTGTGTTGTTGTGAGCCTTCCAGCCCCTCCGTACCTGCACGCCCCTCCCTCTGACTGCCCTGCCTACTGTCTGTCTGACAAACTTCTATTCTAATTATCCTCTCGCCCCTTTCATATGTCCTTTCCTTTGGAAGCATTTCTTGCCCTCCCTCTAGGCAGCCACCCACTTCGTGTGTATGCTGTCTGTGGCTCTACACACATACACACACACACACACACACACACACACACACACATCATTTCCCGTAGCCACTGGACTGATTCTCCTACTTGTCTCTCTCCCTGTGTGGACAGTAAGCTCCTCAAACGCCGATGATGTCTTATTCTACAGGGCCGGGGCCAAGAAAGGGAACTCACTCAGTATTTGCAGACCTGTTGACACAACACCAAATCCTTCTACCTGAAAAGTTTAAAACACCCCCAAGCTGATGAGCCAGGAACAAACATCATTATCCCCAATTTGTGAGTGACTCAGCTCAGGCAAAGAGACCTCCCAAAAAGTCACCTGCTTATACCACTAGCTAAGTCAGGGCAAGGATCTGGGAGTCCAAGCTCCTCAGCATTCCGAGGAAGGGAAGTCGTCCCTCCCTTTGATTCTGCATATGAGTTGGCAAACTTTAAGTGTCCATTATTGGGGTTTTTTTTTTCTTTCCTCTGTATATTCTGAAGCTGGAGAGGTTCATCCAAGTAGCTCTAGCTCATCCTGCCACAGTGAAAAGTTTGCACCATTTTCAGCAAACACCTTCTAAGAAATCAAAAGACGGGGTGCTAATATCCTTAATAAACAAAGAGCTCTTACAAATAAATAATAACTCAGTAGAAAAATGGTTAAAAATCACAAAGAGGTGAACCACGTAATTTCAAATCAATTCAACAATTACTCATTGAGCAACTACTGTATGTCAGGCACTGTGGTAGACATTGGAGGTACAGGGTGAAAGACACAAGGTCACCCACTCTTGGAATGATCTAGTGAGGGGAGAACAACAAGAATATACCACTCCTAGAAGGTGGGAGGGACAGTAAAGTATCCCCCAAACTGAGAAGGCACTTTGAGACCAGAAAACAGCAGGTGACCCCATACAATTTACACAGAGTTTTATTCCGTATAACTTACTAATGGGGGCATCTGGCAAAGGACGGTCCATGGCACCTGCCTAGTTATTCTCCACAAAGTCCAAAACTTGGTCCACAGATTTTATAGAGTGAGGGGCCACTCAGAAGGGCACTGCAGTGAGACCAAAGGATCCAGACACGCCTCAAAGGGTTTTGCCCTGAACACTGGGAAGATGGTGGTATCTTCTCTTAGAAGGGAAAAAAATGGCAGAAGGCAAGAGCAGAAGCTGGTTCAGACAGAAGTTTGTTTCTTTGAAGATTTTATTTTTTTAAGTAATCTCTATACCCAACATGGGGCTTAAACCCACCACCCCAAGATCAGGAGTCACACACTCTAACATCCACCAACTGAGCCAGCTAGCCACCCTACAAGTTTCTTGTTTTTGGTTTTGTTTTGTTTTGTTTTGTTTTGTTTTTAGAGAGAGTGCAAGAGTGAGCAGGGGAGGAAGGGGCAGAGGGAGAGAGAGAATCCCAAGCAGACTCCCCACGGAGTGCGGAGCCAGACAATCCCTGAGACCATGACTTGAGCCAAAATCAAGAGTCGGACACTTAACCGACTGAGCCACCCAGGTGCCCCAAAGTCATGAGTTCTTTGGCCAAGTTGGGCTGGAGTGCCCACTGGCCATCTGTGGACAGATATCAATCAGGCAGGTGGATGGCCACGACTGGGGCTCAGGGAAGCAGTTAGGGTGAAGAGAGGAACTACCTTTGGGAGGCACCGGTGTTCTGGCTAGGATTTATGCCATGGGAATGGAAGAGGTCCCCAAAAGAGAATGTAACGTCCCCTCTCTTTTGATGGATCTTACTCCTGTTATCTCTGCCCACTCCTGTGCCATCACACGTTGTGGATGTCCCCATGAGCAAACACAAGGAGTGTCACCCTCCTACCTCCCCTCCAGCTCCCACCCCATTTCTCCACTCTCCTTTCTAGCAATATTCCCAAAAGTGTGGGGACGGTCTATCTCTCCAAAACGTCACCTCCCATTCCCCCTCCACCCACTGTGATTAGGTTTCCATCCCAACATGTCACCGAGACTGTGGCCTCCACTGTCCTCATATTATTGGCCCTCTCAGCAGCCTTAGACATACCTGGCCTCCCTCCTTCCAGAAGTACTTTGTTTCCCTGGCTTCCTCAACACCATGCTCCCTGGACTTACTTCAACTTCTCTGGTCCTCCTCCAAAGGGGCCCAGGGTCTGGTCATGGACCCCCTTTGCTTCCCTACTTACACAGAAGGAAAATGGGCAGCATGCAAAGAAAAAAACCCGCTCAGCCCCAAGCATAAGGGGTGCCCAATGAAACAAATGAGATACATTTTTAATCTACACGATGGCAGAGATTCAAAAGATTACTAATGCTCAATGTTAGCATGGGCATGGGGGGACCACTGGTGAGAAAGATAAAGGGTATGGTCTTTTTTGGAAGGGAACTTCTTAATATCTATCATTATATAGATAAAATGGAATAGAATGATCAACCCTATACTTTGTCTGCAGCTTTTCTTGTTGACATAATTTCTGATTTACAGAAAAACTGTAAAAATAATACAAAGAATTCCCAGATACCCGCCATCTAGATCAATTAGATTCCCCAAATATTAACATCTTACTACATTAATGTTCTCCCTCTCTCTCTATATATATATATATATATTCATGTTTTATATATTTAATATATATACTTTTCCCCAAACTACAGGCATGATGACCTTTTACCATAAATACATATTTATGTGTTTCCTACAAGTGTAGAATTCTCTTATAACCACAGTATAATTATCAAAATCAGGAAGCTAACACGATGCGATGCTATTACCTAATCCATGGTCCTTACGTGGATTTTACCAACTGTCAAAATAATGTCCATTTCAGCAAAACAAAATCCAAGATCATCTGTTGCGTCCGGTCATCATGTCTCTTTAGTCCCCCTTCATCTGAAACAGCTCCTTGGACTTGCTTTGCATTTCATGACAATGACATTCTTGAAGTTTTTGCAGTCGCTGTCCCTCCATCTTATCTGATGTTTCCTCGTCACAAGACTCAGGTGACGCACTTTGGCATAAACTTTTGTGCTTCTCTTTCCTCTGCCTAAAGCTGGTTTCCTGGCTTTTCAGTGGCTTTCTGCCTGCTCCTCCTCTGGGTCTCACCTCAAACATCACCTCCTCCAAGGAGCCTTCCCTGACCACCCTAGTAAATAGGTCTCTTCTGCTTTCTCTGCGACATCGTGCTTACTTCCTTTGCAGCATTTCTAATACCCTGTAATTATTTATACATTTATTTGCTTGTTTATCATTCTCCTCTTTGTAAAAGTAAGCTCAGCCTGAGCCATGACCTTGCCTGACCTGACCTTTGCTTTCATTCCAGAGTAGACCAACATTGCTTGGAATACAGTAGCTGTTCAATAAATATTTGTTGTGCCAATAATGATTGTGCATAAAAGCAATTTGAAGAATAAGATATATATTAGTATGATCCCATTTTTGTTGGAAAAAATTTCATACAATATGGTTATATATGTTAGGAATGTTCTAGAAAGATTCACATTGAATGGCTAAAAGTGGTTACCTCTGGGAAGAAGGATTGTGGGGGAGGGCAAGCTTTCATTTTTTTTCACTTTGTATAGTTTAGTGTTGTTTGATTTTTTTTTTTTACAACAAACATGCATTGTCTATGCAATAGTAAATTTTAAAAATAAAATGACTTACTCCCTCTGGGAAGTGTTCCCAAACCACTTCTCCCTCCTCTAGCCCCTCCCTGGGAACAGGTCATGCCATGCTGGGCAGAATGAGGGCATCCTCAAGGTCAGGGGCTTCCAACCCTCTCTTCTGTGCTCTCTCCTGCCCACAGGTGCTGGAGCTGAATAAGCAAGTGGTTAAATGGGCAAGATTCTGGATCCAAGACCAACGTGCCAGACCTTAGAACATTCTAGACTGCTCCTGTCTCCAGACTGCACACACCATCCCCCTGCTAGGAACACCCTTCTCTATCCTCTGCCTGGCAAACTCCCGCTTGCCCTTTAGGACCCAGTTCAAATACCACCTCCTCTGGGAAGCCTTCCCTCATTCCCACTTGAACACAGGCACTTCCTGCTTCAGCAGGTGCTGGGTTGAAACTTGTATTAGTGTCCCCATTTGGAGCTCCCTGAGGCTAGAACCTGCTCCTATGTATTCTCGAATCCCAGGGTCCAGCACAAAGTAGGGGTCTCAGGTCGTCTACAAGCATCCATGAAACAATAACAGGTGGCCTATTAGCTTAAAGGGAGGGTAAGATCTCAGACCTTTCACAGGGTCCATACAGTGCCCTGCACCGAGCAGGTGCGCCTCCAGGGTCAGTGCAGCGCCCAGCAGGGAGCAGATACTCCATCAATTAGCTGGATCCTGAAAGGCAGGGGGAGTGAAAGTTACCCTAGAAAGCAGACTTGAACTGCCCCTACAGCTCCAGAGCAAGATGCATTTCCCTTGTGGAAAAAGCCTCTTCTCTCCTCCTGCCCCCAGGGAGATCTGCACCCACCCACGTCACCCTTAGGACAGGCAGTTGGCCACAAGCCCTATGCATCTCTGTGCCTTCTTGCTGGTTCTGCCAAAATGGCCGTGTCCTGACTGCTTCTTACCCAGGCCAAGTCTCAGGCTCGTGTCTGCAGCAAGCAACTGGAGGGATGAGGGGATAACACCACTCCCCCCACACCAGGACGAAGCTGCTTCCTTGTGCTTGCCGTAAAAGCAGCAGATCCCTCAAACTCAGTGTTTCTCTGCTGATGCATTGCCCCCCTTCCTTTGAGCCCTTTCTCCAGCCCTCCTACCCAGAGATTCCCCCCAACCTGCTCCTGCTACCACCCATCTCTCCTCCTCCCTTCAACCAGCAACCACGGGGAAGGAACCAACGGAATCATTTCCTGTTCTTTCTGATCATGCTCTCTGAGTAACCTAGCCCTGGAGAAACTAACACATTAAAGGCATGCCAGTAATTTACTCTCTTGTTCTCCAATGTATCAAAAATGCCTCTAGTGGTCCCCCAGACACCTTTCAGTAGGTACAGGAAAATGAACACAGCTTTAAGTAGCACTAAATTCCCCTGAAGCAAGTAATTCCTTTTAGGGTTTTCTTTTTTCCTTCTGGTCACCTGAAGGAGAGAGTCTCAGCTGGGCGCTACTCTTGCCTTTAACACTTGCCAATCTCCTTGTCAGGCAAGAAGAGATCATGTCTCAGGCTCTCCAAAGCTATGCCAAGCTAATGTCTCCGGCTTGACCTTAAAAAAAATAATTTCACTTTCCTCAGATGTATTTTATAGGAATCACAGAGGAGGTAACAGGGATTGGAACCAAGAGACCCAAAGTTACCACGGTGGTGAAGGACACCGGCCCCAATATCCAAGAGCATCACGATGGAGGGGCTCCTCTCTGGGACACAGCCTTGAAACCCTGTCCTGCCCCTGATCCCCTGAGTTTCTCCGCCAGACACCGGACCTGGGCCACAGTATCCTAACCAGATGTTCAGGCCACCAGGCGTCTCTCTCCTCCGAGAGAGATCTCTCAGGCAAAGGAGTGCCCAAGCAACCTGAATCCTTCCCTGCCCATGGAGGCAGAACGACGGACTCAGAGCAAACACACCAAAAGCCAGCCCACCACATTATCAATTCTCCAAGGAAGCTATCAGCCAAATTATCGCGAAACCTGATGTTTTAGACCAGAGGCTGACCAACTACAATTCATGAATCAAATCCGCCCCCCCCCCCCGCAGATGTGCCTACAGCCCATGAGCGAAGAATGATTTTAACATTTTTTAACATTGATTCAGGGAGGGGGGTTAAATCAAAAGAAGAACATTCCATGACATGTGAAAACTAAATAAAATTCTGTTTCCATGTCCATAGATAAAGTTCCAGTGGAACATGACCGTGCCTGCTCCCTACTCGCTGTCCAGGGTCCCCTCGCCCCACAACCTCTGAGCTCAGTAGTTACAAACTCGCCGCTCTCTTCGCTGTGCGTGGCCGCGCAGGGCGTGACAAATCACAGTGAGCATGTCACAGCTAAGGTGTCACAGCTAAGGTGACAGCGTGCAGATCATCACAGTATATGTATTTTTTTTTTACCAGTGCATTCCAATCATGTCAAAACATGGAAAAAACATTGAATGTTGTAATTTTTTTTATTTATGGGGTGGTAAAATACACCCCACATAAATTCAACCATCTTAACCCTTTTCAAAGTGTATGGTTCAGTGGCACTAAATGTGTTCACACGGTTGAGCGACCACCTCTGTCTCTAGAACTTTCCGTCTTGTCAAACAGAAGCTCTGCACTTAAACACTAACCCCCCAAGTCTTCCTCCCCGAGCCCCTGGCCACCACCATTCTGCTTTCTGTCTCTATGGATCTGACTACTCTAGGAACCTCGTAGAAGTGGAACCATATGGTATTTGTCTTTCTGTGACTGGCTTACTTCACTTAGATGACTGTCCTCGAGGTCCATCCATGTTGCAGCAGATAGTGGAATTCCCTTCCTTTTCAAGGCTGAATAATATTCCCTCGAATGTATATACACAATATGCTTATCCCTC
The DNA here is from genome assembly GCA_004024625.1 of Mellivora capensis. NCBI lineage: Eukaryota > Metazoa > Chordata > Mammalia > Carnivora > Mustelidae > Mellivora > Mellivora capensis. Next base: position 17,372 of record PISX010002891.1, on the reverse strand, counting down.
CATCTGTTGGTCAGACGTCACACTTTTAAGGCACAGGGGAGTGTGTGTATTACTTTGTTAGTGAATTTAATGGCAAAGCGTTGTACTTATGCAAGGGCACTATATCTGTACTAAAAGAAAACAATACATATCTTGGTCCAAAGCACCTAAAATATTTCCCAGCTGGCCATCTATGAAAAAGGCTGGGCCACCCCCATTTGGGGTTTATCCTGGCTTCCCAGCAGCCACGGGGTTGGACTGCAAATCTGACTTCATAGCATGTTATGTCATCGTGCCAACGTCAAATACAAGCTCAAATGCTCAACCCTTATCTGCAACTTCCTGTGGCCATCCCACAAAGGCACTTGACACTTTCTTCCTAATGGTGCCACCGTCAGCCCTGCACCTGGCCCAGAACCACCCCAGCCCCCACCCCAAAGCTGGCCTTGTCCCTTCTCACCCAAACATTCATTCTGTAAATATTTCCTGGTTCCTCTTCTGTACCCAACCCTTGGAAACTTGGCACTCAAGTTGGGGGTTGAGGTTTATGCACCAGCCTTGTCCCTGCCTTCCCCACCTACATGCTTAGCATTTTCCCGAAATTAATCATAGAATCTGCAAATCACGGGATCTGAGACCAAAAGGGCTCTGGTTCAGCAGGTGTGAATTATAGAACCTCTGACCTTGTAAACTCTTGCTTTAGTAGAAGCTTAGATGGAAGAAACGCATGACCTTAGACCATTAAAATGTCAGGATTAGGGGCACCTGGGTGGCTCAGTGGGTTAAAGCCTCTGCCTACAGCTCAGATCATGATCCCAGGGTCCTGGGATCGAGCCCCGAATCGGGCTCTCTGCTCAGCGGAGAGCCTGCTTCCTCCTCCTCTCTCTCTCTCTCTGCCTGCCTCTCTGCCTACATGTGATCTCTGTCAAATAAATAAATAAAATCTTTTTAAAAAATGTCAGGATTAGGGAATCTTAGGACGCTACTTGTTCAAAGTAACAAACACGAAACCCGTAGACTCATTTAGCTTAAGTATGTGAGAACTACAGACTTTTAGGGCAGTGAAATAGCAGAGTGTTCTGGGTGGAAGGGACCTCCTAGGTGGTCAGGACCCACTTCTTACCTGGGCCATGACTCCCTTCCCAACCTCAGCAACCTTCCTCCTTCTGCCTGATCTCGGTCCCAGGGTCTCACTGTCCAGCCACGCTGTGAGCCCCCACAACCCACCCTGCTTACCACTCTCTCCCCCATTTGCTCTCTGAAAACACCCAGAGCTGCTCATGTCTTCAAGCCTTGTTCACGTGGTCTCCTCCACCTGGCTCATCTTCTCCTCTCTTCTCATCTCCCTACCCCTGCCTGTGGACAGGCCAGCCCCAGATCAAGAGCCTTCCCAAACGTCACCTCCACCAGGATGTGCCCCTTCATTCCCCTGGGCAGAGGTCACAGCCCCTCCATCCTCAGATTCACCTCAAGCCTGAAAGTCACTTGAATTCTGAAAACTTCAGTCTCAACATCAGCAAAATAGAATAGAATAAAAGTTCTCCCTCTGGAAGGGTTGCTAAGGGAACAAATTTAGAGAACACTTAGCCCAGGGCCCCACACATGACATTAGCTGGTGATCTTGGGGCGGGGGCGGGGGAGGCCCTCTGGCTCCAGAGCCCCACTGAGCACGGCAGGCACACGGCCTCCGCGGGCAAACGCAGAACCAGTTGAACGTGGCATTGAACCTGAGCCCAGGAAGAAAGGAAGTGTGCACCTGGCAGGGAGGTGCCCATCGGGAAGACTCCCTGAGAGAAGATGGTCTGCCTTTGCCTGAAAACATTTAGATGATGATGAAGGACAAGGGTCAAGTGTGGTGTGGGTGAGGCCAGCCCATGATTTCACCCCAGCACTGGAGGGAGTGACAGGTCAGAGGGAGGGGGAGGAATGGGGGAGTCAATCATCTAGCCGGATGAGATTATCGCTGAGAAATCACCCCAGGAACAAGAAACAGTGCATTTATTGAGCACTTGCTGTGTGCCTGGTGCCAGGCTGAGCACTTACCCTGAGCTGGTTTGGTCCTCACCAAGACCCAGTAGTGACATTTAACAGAGGAAGCAGGTGGGCCTAGGTCCGAATCCCAGCTTGCTCTTCCATGGCAATGTGATCTTGGGCAGGAATTGTCCCCTCTCTGAGTCTCCTTTCCTCATCTGTAACACAGGGATGATAATATCAGGCTATACTAAACACATCTGTCAGCATTTCGACTGTTGCTGACCTATAAAAATTGCAATTTCACATGCTTTGACCTAAAATCTATCCTGGCAGGTTAATGAGAAGATCAAATAAATTAACCTAATCTTCTGGCCCGGTGTCTGGCACATAGTAAGTGTTAGCTCTTCTTGCTTAATTGTCCTCTTTGTCCTCGCGTAACAGGCAAAAATACTGAAGCTCAGAGAGGTTAAGTAACTCGTCCAAGGCCATCCAGCCCACAGGCCGCCGCGGAAGATTCAAATCCAGAAGGAAGGGCAGCGCCCTGGGCTTCCCCTCTGTGGAGCCGAGGCTCCTCTCCGATGGGAAGGACAGGGAGCCACGCCTCAGTGTGCGCCCCTCAAGCCTTCCTTCTCCATCTAACAGCCAGATCCTGGGTGCTGGGGCCCACGTTACCCCAGCTCCATGAACCAGCTCCTGGGTCCTCCACCCCCCCTCGCACTCCCTCCCTGCAGAGGCCTGACTCATACCCCGTGGACAGCATCAGTGCCAGCAGCCTTGGGGGGGAAGGGGGTGGCCTGGGAGAACTCTGGGGGTGGGGTTGGGACCAGGCGATCCCAGCAGGCGGCGGAGGGATGCGGGGTGCGAGGCTCGAGGCTCGCAGCCAAACCCGCTACCAGCTTCCCCACAGACTCACCTTCCTTTCCCGCCACAGAGAACGGGTCTGCTGTGCGGGGGCAGGGGAGAGGGGTGGCATGTGGGAAGAATTGAGTGTGCGCGCGTGTACGTGGGGGAGGTACCCCCGCGGGAGGATGAGCGCATGCGTGAGCCCGCGTGCACGAGAAGGACGATGGAGGCACACGGTCCGCAGGTGTGTCTGTGCGTAGTTGCGGAGGCCTGGAGCGCGCAGGCGCACTGCGGGCCAGTTAGTAGCGCATCTGGAACTCAGCTCCCAGAGCAGAAGGCCTGGATCAGAACCCTGCTTGGCTCCCTGCCGGCCGTGTGAGCTTGGACAAGTTAAGGCAAACTAAACCCGACAAAGCCAGACTGTGTAGGGCACGGCTTTATTCACATGGATTATTGCGGGGAAGGAAGGAACGATTTCATGGGGTAGGAGGGCCTCTGGCAGTAGGGAGAGCTCTGACCATCCCTGCATTCTGTGAGCACCCCAAGAGACAGGCAGAAAGGGTTTTTCTTTTATAGAAAGGAGTGAATGAGGCGAGAGGAACTGGTGTGGAGAAGTGGGCTGGAACGTGGGTGATGGAGAAGTAGACCACTTCTGCCCCAGGGCCCTACTATTGACGGGGAGCTGTAGCTGGCCCGTCCTTAGGGTGGACCAGACACCCAGAGAGGAAGGAAAGGAGCTTGGTTAATCAGCACCATGTTCTGATGGATCCGTGGCGACAAGCAGTTCAGCTAATCATTTATCCAGTAAAAAATGGGAGTTTGGAAACCAAGGGCCATAGGGAAACCAGGGGACATCTAGGAGCCTTAACTAAGTCATGTGAATAAGGGGAGTTATGTAGAAGGGTTAACCTTCACTGTTGTCGGGCTCACAGGGCTTAAATGAATTCACCACTGTCATCACTGAAGCTCTGTGCCTCAGTTTCCCCTTCAGGAACGTGAGGATAATGGTAGTCCCTACCTCCTAAGCTTAGTGAGAGCACTCATTGCCTGGCATGAAGCAGGGCTCGATGCTTAATTTTGTTGCTGTGTGGGAACTCTGCTCGTACCATTCGGTAAATGGTTACTGAAACTTCTGAGCCCTATGCTAGGCACCAGGCACAGAGATGAATTAGAGGTCCCTGAACACTAGGGGCTCACTGCTAGGGATAGGGGCAGACTTCCCAGCCCCTCACGGCCCTTTAGGGTGAGGCATGCCTTCCAAGAGGGGGCTGGGTCCCAGGAAGCCTTCTGGGGAGCTGACCCTTACAGAGTCCATGGGATCATAGCAGGATAAGCTTATGTGTGTGATTGAGCACACACACGTGCAGATCTAGGCCTGAGTGGGAGGGTCGACTCATCTGTGCTCTTGGAGTCTGGCTCATGGGAGCAGAGGCTGAGGCTTCGACCCCTTTCTGGCTGGAGTGAGGGTGGCTCCGTGCAGCGCAGCCCCACGTTGGGGACCCCAGAACCCCTCCTTGGAGCCTATAAGGGCCTATGAGGGCAGAAAGGTCCCTACCAGGCCCAGCAGAGCACATTCCTGCCGGCCGCACGTGGGACCCCTGTTCTCTCTCAGGCACACATAGCAGGCACTGGGAAGGTAACAGGTGGGACTAGTGAGTGGCTCTCCCCTACATTTGTCTTCGCTGTGGGTGGCCATCTACTGGCCTCGGACTGGTGAAGCGGGTACAACACCAGGGCTCAGAAGCACCTCAGAGACCCCTGGGCCAGGCTCTCAACAATGGGAAACAGCAGGACTGGTCCCAACCATGGGGAACAGCAAGAAACGCTGACACCCCCAGCTCCAAATTCCATCACAAGACACTGGAACAACATCCTCAAAAAATTTGCCTCAGATTGGACATCTGGATGGCTCAGATGGTTAATCATCTGCCTTTGGCTCAGGTCATGATCCTGGGGTCCTGGGATGGAGTCCCTCCTCGGGCTCCTTGCCCAGCATGGAGCCCGCTTCTCTTTCTGCCTCTGCCCCTCCCCCCTGATTATGCTCTCTCTCTGTCCCTGTCTCTCTCTCTGACAAATAAATAAATAAACTCTTTTTAAAAAATTGTCTAGGATGAACCCAGCTGGGCCCAGGTGGCCCCAGGAAGAAAACCTGGTGTTGAACTCAGCCTGGAGGCTCGATATGATTGCTCAAGAGATCACCAAGGGCAACCTCCCAAAAAAGAAGGTGCTGTGAGTCGGGTCCTGTGCTGGGCACCAGGAGTACAGCAGGGAGCAAGACAGAGAGACTGAACCTTCACAGGCTTACAGTATTAGTTGGGGAGAGGGTGTAGGACTGGCGATTATCAACACAGTTACGTAGGGTGGGCTTGCTAGATGAACTACAGGGTGACCAGGTAAATTTGAATTTCAGATAAACAACAAATAGTTTGCAATGCCTCACGCAATATTCGGAACCTGGGATCATTATCCATTGTTCATCTGAAATTCAAATTTAACTGGGTGGCTTGTGTTTTTACATGCTTGCACAAGATATTTTCAGCCAGGGACGAATCATCTGAGGAAAATAAGAAAGGGTGATTAGCACCATAGACCGTGATGGGGGATGGGGGGTTTTGGCCGGAGAGGCTGAGACCAGAATGAAGAGGAAGCCCCACCCCAGGCTCCACCTCTGCCCCCCCACCTGACAGACACCCCATTTCTTCAGCTGCATGCAAGTTTCTTAAGCTCCAGCTTAAGAATTGAGTTGTCAATTCTCAAGTTGTCACTATAAACGCCTTAGAATTGTGCCTAGGAACCAAACAAAATCAGAAAGATTCAGTTGGGTGTCATTTAAGTATCTGTAACAGGGTGGCTCCAAAAGGAAGTCCTTGAACAGGGTTCAGAACAGATTCAAGCAGTAAATCCAGTTGAACCAACACCCAAACCCAAACACTTAACCTCAAATATGACTTAAGAAATAGGGAATCCACAGGTGGAACCCGTAGGAGCGAAGCTACAGAACCACTCCCTTTCAGGAAATGAGAAATCTTGTCCAAGTGACATACATAGGACTCATGTCCCATCAAGGTCATGGGCAAAAATCTGCATCGAAGCCTGAGGTTTCTGTAGATATTAAGAATCTTAGAGGAGATAACCCCAAAATGGCTTGGGAAGTTAACATCAACATTTGCTTGGAGTGGCAAAATCGTAGCTTTTGTGAACCCACTTTTCTTAAGCTTGATAAGAATTGAGTACAAAGGTATTTAAGAGGGGCACCTGGGTGGCTCAGTGGGTTAAAGCCTCTGCCTTCTGCTCAGGTCGTGATCCCAGGGTCCTGGGATTGAGCCCCACATCAGGCTCTCTGCTCAGCAGGGAGCCTGCTTCCCTTCCTCTCTCTGCCTGCCTCTCTGCCTACCTGTGATCTCTGTCTGTCAAATAAATAAAATAAAATTTTTAAAAAGGTATTTAAGAGAATCAAACATAGCAGTTACACAGTGACATCAAGAAATAATGGGTGGGTGCATGTTTAGAATTTTGAGTATCATATTTAAAAGAATATGCTCCATGGGTGTAACAGATCAGCCTTCTGGTTCTAATTGAAAATGCACAAACGAATCATTGATTGATTTAGACTCAGGATTTTTAAATTGAAATCTATCCAAGTTTGTCAACAGCATCAGAGTATTTCTGAGAATTCAAATTCACCATATTTATTAACATAAATTATTGGATTTCTAAGAACTATTTAAGTGCTTGAGAAAGTTTTGCTTGTCATTAAGGCAAGTGAAGTATTTTAAACATAAATTGAATATATTAAATTCATACATTCCATTTAAAGTGTTTACACATGTTTAACCAAGATTGTAAACATTCATCACTTTTAAATGATTGTCTTAAAAACTTATTTTTAAAGTTGCTCTATTCATGAAGGATTTTTATTCTGAACTCAAGCACTGAAATGCAGTTATTGAATTTAAAACTGTAAGAAATTGTTAATTTTGGAAAACCAATGGAGACCGAATGATCTTCTCTAGGCAGAAAAGCCACCTCAAGGGTACCAAGAATTCACAGTGACACTCAGGTAGCATTAGCTGTGCAAACGACAATCACGTCACCCACTCCCTCTTCCCTGGTGACTTTGGTGTCCGCCAACCGCACAGGGGAACTAGCATCGGGGGGCAAGGTCCTGGTCTCTGAACCGCTCCTGTCACTTGACTTCAGCCCTCATGGCTAGTGGCTGTTTCCAGAACTTACCCACCAATTTCTGAGCACTATGTGCCAAGGGCTTTAATATGCTTTATTTCATTTCATCCTTGTAACAATCATCTGGAGAAGACACTTTCATTGCGTACATTTCACGAAGGGGAGAATAGAAAGGTAAAGACACAGGGAGATGAAGGTGGCACGTGGGTTTAAATCCAGGCTGCTCGCTGTGTGTTGTTGGGTCTCAAGCCCTCCCCTAAAGAGTGGAACCCGTGGAATTCACTCACTCGGAGCAGAGGAGGGGGCCCTTCTGTTTATGAGCGCTAAGAGGTGGTGAGTTTCTGTACCAGTGACGCCTCCTGCTGGAAGGTGGGCATATGGCACAGCGGAGCTCTGGCGCATAGAAAGGAGCTCACCTAAGGTTTCTGCCCCTGGGAGGGACTGAAAGGGCTCCAGGCTCCAAGATTTCCAGGACCTATCTCCAGAATGTTCTTTATCCTCCAATACGCCTCTCTCTAAGTTCAGCGCCACTGTCCCAGCTGAGCCCTAGCACAGCCTCCCATCTGCTCTTAGGAGTCCCTCCTGCCCGCTCTCACCAAAAGCCAGAGATCCTACCTTCCATGGCTCCCTAGTGCCCAAGGAATCCAGCCAGAAGGCTCTCTGGCCTGGCACTCAAAGGCTCCATGGCCTGGCCCCAGGCTTTTCTTGGCCCTGCCCCCCCAAACATCTCCCCACCGTGTACCCTCACTGAGTGTCCACACCCACCTTCCTTGGTTGTGCCCTTGTCAAACTCTTGCCCATCCTTCAGAGGTGAAGTCCAGAGCCACCTCTTCCATAAGGCCTTCCCTTCTTTCCTTAGCTTGATTTAAATTTCCCTCCTCTGTGAAGCAGTGGCTATGTGTCCCAGCCTGCCTCCCCAGGGCACCTGTATCTCTTCACCTGGCAGAAGGCTCTCTCTACTGCAAACCACAGGCCAGGAAATGCTCAGGAATCATCCCACCCCCACCCAGGTGCAGCCCTCCACTGACAAACACCCAGCTCCATCACCCCTCTCGGGGACAACTCTGAGTTCATGCTCCACACTCCCTCCCAGAGACTCCCCCCACCTCCCGCCCCGAAAACTGCAGTTGCCTACACCAGTAAATTTGGCACCCCTCTCCCTATTGACTCCCTAGCCTTTCCTGCTTCAATTCCTCACCCCCCTACTGGTGCTTCCTGGGACTGCCTGTCAAATAAACAACTTGCCCTGAATTTCTATGGCAGGATCTGCTTCCAGGGAACCCACCCCCGGCCTGTGCACTCCCTCCACGGTACTCAGCAGATGGCTTTGCTGGAGCACCAGGCAGCAGGGGCCTTGCATGATGCCCACTAAAACCGCAAGCAAAATGGATCGAGCACTTTCGAGGTGTCTGGTCCTTTTTATGTATTCTCTCATTTCCAGCTCACAACAACCTGGGAAGTGGGTGCCATGGTGACCCTGATTTCACAGTTGAGAAAACCAAGACTCGTGTGAAACGATTTGTCCAAGGTCTCCTAAGCTAGCAAGTGGCAGGGCTGGGATTTAGATCCAGGTGGATGGATTCTAGAGATGGAGAATTTAGCCATGTGTGGGATATGGCAGGAATAATGATGGCACCTGCCTCCAGGTAGTTGTGAGTGCCCGAGGAGTGTCCTTACAGAAAGGACTGGGGGTGCGGGGAACCTCTGTCACCCCTGCTAGATTGCTTATAAGGATGGACTGTGTCTATGAACTCACGTCCCTCCTCCTGCCCAGCTCAGTGACAATGCATGCTGAGCGATGATTTATTAAGTGTTTATTAGACTGAATCAACAGCCCAGGCTCATAGCACCAAGGCAGCAAGACAATAGGACAGGCGAAAAGGTTGAGGCTCAGAGCACCTGGCAGACTGTGTGACCTTGGGCAGGTCACTGTCCCTCTCTGGGCTTCAAGTCCGCCTTCTCGGGGCTGCAGTTGCCCCTGTGTCTAGGGAGAGGGTCCTTTGTCACTGACCCACACAAATGGAGTCCCTAAGCCCTAACTCCAGCCATCCAGTGGGAAGAAGGTACCAAAAGCTAAAGGAAGGCGCTAAGACAGAAAAAATCACCTTCCTTCATCCGGCAGCATTAACACCCGCTGGTACCATGCCTCCCCTGAGAAAAACGTCCCTCCTCCCTGCTCCTAAAATGGGGATCTGGCGCCACCTCCTGGTCATCACTTCCTCCCCGCCACCTTCTCCTTTATCTTGCCAATGAGCCCACTGATGCCCTCTGGGAACTCCAGGGCATTCCACCCTCTTTACCAAATATTTACTACGTCTAGGCATGGAGGCACAACCCAGAAGAGACCATTATGAGCAAAGGGGCCACAGTCCCTGCCTAATAATTTAGAAGAGGCTAGGTCAACCCTTCCAACGGAAGTATGCAAGCCGCAAATGCACATCTCATAGGCAAAGTAAAACTTTCCCAAAGTTACATTTTTTAAAATCAAAATAAATAGGTGCGAATCATTTTAGTAATATATTTTATTTAATACAATAAATACAAATATCAATTGCACGTGTAATCAATTGTTTAAATCATTTTTTTTCATACAAAGTCTCCAAAACCTGTGTGTATCTTATATTCACCATACGTCTCAATCCAGCCAAGGGCTGCCTGCCACATTGGACAGCACCACAAATAGACCGAGTCCGTTTACTCTGGTCCCTTGGCGGCGGCTTGTCAGAGATCTGGCCCTTTACATACAACTTCTTTAGGATTTACCTTTGCAGCTTTGTTTCCAGGGTGTGGTGGGACTCATCCAAATTCTGTCCTGCTGAGCTGCGTTTGAATCTTAATGACTGGGGATAGGATGCTGTGCAAGTCGTTTTACCCCTTGAAATGTACAACAAAGGTAAGAAAATACTTACCTTTGAGGTTGTCGCAAGAACGACTGGCAGGAAATCAATGCCCCATAGAGGGTGAGCTAATGCACCAAAGCCTTAGCCTGCCTTTTGGCACTGTGATGGTTAATTTCATGTGTCCATTTGGCTAGGCTGTGGCGCCCGGTTGTTTAGTCAAACACCAGACTAGATGTTGCTGTGAAGGTATTCTTTTTAGATGTGATTAACATTTCAGTCAACCATCTTTGATATATGTGCTGCCAAAGCAAGCACTCAATCAACAGTCTTTGAGAAAAGCAGATCACCTCCACACTGCGGGTGGGCCTCATTCAATCAGTTGAAGACCTTAAGACTGAGTTTCTTGGAAGAAGTCAATCTGCTTCAAGATTGCAACATAGGAGGACGCCTGGGTGGCTCAGTTGGTTAACCAGCTGCCTTTGGCTCAGGTCATGACCCCGGCATCCTGGGATCGAGTCCCACATCAGGCTCCTTTGCTCGGCAGGGAGCCTGCTTCTCCCTCTGCCTCTGCCTGCCACTCTGCCTGTGCTCGCTCGCTCGCTCGCTCTCCCTCTGACAAATAAATAATAAAATTAAAAAAAAAAAAGATTGCAACATAGAAATTCTGCCTGGGTTTCCATCCTGCAGACTTCAGACTCAAGACAGCAACATCAGCTCTTCCTGAATTTCCAGCTAGCCTGTGGTCCTGCTCTACAAATTTCAGAATTGCTAGTCCCAATAATTAGCCTGAAGCAAATCCATAAAATAAGTATCTCTCAGGGCTCCTGGGTGGCTCAGTTGGTTAAGTGTCTGACTCTTGATTTTGACTTAGGTCAGGATCTCAGGGTCATGAGATCAAGCCCCGCATGAGGCTCTGAGCTCAGCAGGGAGTCTGCTTAAGATTCTCTCTCTTCCCTCCCTCTGCCCCTCCCCCTCTAAAAATCAATAAATCTCTCCCTCTCCGTCTCTTTCTGTACCCACACACACATTTCCATAGGTGACAGTAGCCCTGGAAAGCTTTCAAGTGTGGAGCAAGACATGCTTCCCTCACTCTGAATACCTATGGTATGAAAGGTAGAATGACTACATTGTTCAAGCCACTGTATAAATGTAACAATGTAACTTCCCTTCCCTTCTCCTAAGTAGAATGGCTTACAGGACTGAGGGCTGGGGCAGAAGTGGAAGTGATGCCCCATCCCAGAGCCCCTCCTTCACTGACTGGCCAGAGACCCCTTCCAAGAGAGTGGGATCATAGGATGGGCTTTGCCAGGGAAAAAGGAATGTGAGGGAACAAGGAAAGACCCAGGGTGTGGGGAGCTGTTCTTGAGGACAGGGTAGGGGGAGGTCCCTGGGCACAGAGGAGCTACTTTGGAGATGGATGGCCCATCACCTCCCCCACTCTGGCCTCCTATCAAAATTTCTGTCAAATTCAGCTCACGTGGTATCCAGTGTGATTTTCCTAAAGCACCCATCATGTCATTTGCCATGTTTCAAGGTCCTTGCAAGGCTTTCCTGTTGACCTTAAGATAAAGAAAAACATCCTTCCAATGACTTACAAGGCACTGTGTGACCTGGTCATGGCCAGGCCAGCCCCTGTCCTACCCAAACTTTGGCCAGATAGAACTCACTAGACCCTTGTGTGTGTGTGCTTGCTTCTGTTGGGAGCACTCTTCTCACTCCCTCCTCCCCTGCAGCCCACCCTCTAAGTCTCACCTGGGATGTCTCCCTCCCCTCATCTACAAGGCAGCCCTGCACCCTTCCTCTGGATCCCCAAGGCCCTGGCTCAGTGGCCCTTCCAGAACTTCTGTATAGAAGGGCCTCAGATTCAGGAGTCTGCTTGGGTGGCTTTAGGGGCCTAATGGTGATGTAGGGGAGCAAACTTTGCCACCCCAAAATATGCCATTTTGGCATGCTTGTTATTTTAAACTGGTTATTTTTTTAAAGATTTTATTCATTTATTTGACAGAGAGATTACAAGTAGGTGGGCAGCGGGGGTGGGGAGAAGCAGACTCCCTGCTAAGCAGAGAGCCTGATGTGGGGCTCAATCCCAGGACTCCAAGATCATGACCTGAGCTAAAGGCAGAAGCTTAACCCACTAAGCCACCCTGGCACCCCTAAACCGGTTATTTTTAAGAGTGTGCAAATCTTCAAAAAAAAGAGTTCTGAAAAAAAAAAAAGCTCTGAAAATCAATAGAAGTTACCATTTCATCAAAGATATTTAATATGTATAAGGGAAAGTTCCATTTGTTGGGTGTCTCCCTCTCTGTACCAGAAAGAGGTATTTAGGATGACCCTAAATCTCTAGAAACTCTATCAGTGGAGAAGGCATGGACTTAAATCTGCCTAAAAACCTGACCCCTGTTGACTGTGCTTTTCCTGGTCACCTCCCATAACTGACTCCCTACCCCAAGACCTTCTTTCGTCTTTAGCTGGAGATGGAGCCACTTCAGGAGTTACTCGGTTTCCTTGAACCTCCCCCATGTATACAGAACTTATACATACTATTAAACTTTGCTTATTTTTCTCTGGTTAATCTTTCTCATGTTGGTTTGAGTCTGAGACCAGCTAGAAGAATCTCAGAGGGTAGAGAAAAGTTTCCCCCTCCCCCAGCAGTGATCAAGGGCACTCCTCTGCTCCTGCCTGCCCCTTCTCAAGAAAGGCCACAGCAGGGGCACCTGGGTGGCTCAGTGGGTTAGCCTCTGCCTTCAGTTCAGGTCATGATCTCAGGGTCCTGGGGTCCTGGGATCGAGCCCCACATCGTGCTCTCTGCTTGGCGAGGAGCCTGCTTCCCCCTCTCTCTCTGCCTGATTCTCTGCCTAGTTGTGATCTCTCTCTGTCAAATAAATAAGTAAAGTCTTTAAAAAAAAAAAAAAAAGAATGGCCACAGCTACTTGTTTTTACGTGTCAAACACCTGGTGCCTAGTATACCCTGGCACACAGTGGCACTCGCTAAATACCACCCACGCCCTGCTCTGTATTCTTCCATTTGCTGTCTGGCTGGGTGACCTCTCTCCAACCTCTCCCCTTCTCTGAGTCTCCTTAGCTAATCGGAACCTTTCTTTCATCTGCAAACTCTGAAGTTCTGGACAACATAAAGGGGGAGGATGATAGCACCCTAGGAATACATGCCCGTGATAAATTGCAGAGGTTTTTTAAAGTGTTATAGAACAGGGACGCCTGGGTGGCTCAGTCGGTTGGGCAGCTGCCTTCGGCTCAGGTCATGATCCCAGTGTCCTGGGATCAAGTCCCACATCGGGCTCCTTGCTCGGCGGGGAGCCTGCTTCTCCCTCTGCCTCTGCCTGCCACTCTGTCTGCCTGTGCTTGCTCTCTCTCTCTCCCTCTCTCTCTGACAAATAAACAAATTAAAAAAAAAAAACTTTAAAAACTTTTTAAAAAAAGTGTTACAGAACAGCACGTACAGTCCAAAATATGCATCTAGAAAATAAATTCCATCTATTAGATTCAGTTGGAGCTGGGCTCTGGCGCACCAAGAATGTTACTATCTGTACCACCTCGTCATTCCTTACAACCCTGCCGGCTGGGTGCCACCAGCATCTCCTATAAGGAAGAAGCAACTAAGGTCCAGAACAGTCCCCTAGCTAGCGAGGAGCAGAACTGGACTTGACCCCAGCTTTGCCAAGTCCAAAGGCCATGCATGCTCTTCACCACCAGGCCAGTTGGTACCCCTGTGCAAATTGGGAATAATAATAGCTCCCACCTCATAGGGTTGTTGGAGGATTAAATGAGCTAAGAGGTGCAAAGCCCTCGGGGCGGCTCTTGGCAGAGCCTAAGGGCTCAGCCAGAATCATCACCCACAGCAGCACCGGACTGCCTCCAGGCGGGTCCTACAAGGTCACACTCCAACAAAGTTAACAGTGGTATCTCTGGTCCTGAGGTCCTGGGTGATCGTATCTTTTTTTCTTTTTCTATACTAGTCAGGTATGCATTGTATATTTCTTTCTTCTTAAATTCTTGCATGAATTATGTCCTCAGTGAGCTGTCCCTCATCTCAAAGCAGGCCTGTGATGTCTGAGTCACCTTCCCACGACCTGGCACAGGGAGACCCCCGGGGACAGGATGATAGCACGAAACAGCTCAGAGGAGCCCTCCCAGCCCAGGCTCTCCAGCCACACACTTGGCAGGAGATGGAATTGGGGGTGTGGGGTGCAGATCTGTACCAGGAAGCGGCCCACGCTAAGCCTCTTCTTTGTTGGCATTCCCCAAAAGACACAATGAGATGCCTTTGCAGCTCTTCCGGGCCCCAGGGGAGCGGTGGGAGCAGCCGTGATGCATGAGACCTCCGGCCCTGAATCCCCCAACAGCTGTGACCACTTCAGCTATTTTAAACCCTTGGGTACCAGGAGGCTCCCCTCACACCGACCACAGCGCCGTGACCCAACTGCAGGTCCTAAGCCAGGGGCAGGAACCTGAATGTGGGTCCACTGGGTCCAGGTTGGATTTTTGAAGGAGTGGGAGTTTCATCTCTTGACTGCTTGCTTTGTACCAGGCACTGTGCTCGTGTTTCCCACACATTGTCTCATTTAATGCCATCCTCACACCTATGCTGAGAGCTGAGTTGTTCATGGGTCCCCAAAGAGCAGGGTGAATTGTCCAGGACTTCATGATATGGTCCCCACAAAGGAACTAGAACTTGAGTTTCTTCATCTACCAATCAAGAGACAACATTCCATCTCCGCCCTGACCTTCTCTTGTCCCCCAAAGCCTTCCCCCATGGTCACACAAGTCCCTACCCTGGCTCTGCCCCTCTCAGGAGCTGGGAGGTAGAGGGCAAATTCCTTAACATTTGTGCGGCTCCCTTACTTCATCTGGAAAGTGGCAGGGTTATGGGGAGGGTACAATGATCTAATTCTAATACATGAAAAGTGCCGCTGGGACAGCACCTGGCATGTGAGAAGAATGCATTAAGGGCCCGCTGTCATTCCTTCTCTCCTGGCAATGACCACCCCTTGCCTGATGTTACCACTATCCTGCCAGGGCCCCAGTGGGGGTGCAGCATTCCTCCCCCCAACTCCAAGGCCCTAGTTCCTGGGCGGGTGAGATGAGGTTGTCACGCTTCATGATCCCCAGGAAGGGGAGACCCCTGGCATATGCCCAGTATCTGCCACATAGTAGGGGCTCAAAAATAACTCTGGGAGAGTGGTGCCCAGATGGGAACCCCCCTCGGGGGACCCCCAAAGTCAGCTCCCAGGTGCACAAGAGTTCTCCTCTTTGGGGGGTAGCTGCCCTCGAGCTGTCTCCTGAGTCTCACTCCTATCAAAAGTTACCAGGGTCTCTCTGGCTCAGTGCCTTTTGGGGCAGATGCCCCCCACCCCAGCCCAACTCAGACCTTCCCCTTTGTCCGCCCACATTCCTCCCAGATCCTGGCTGCCCATGAGCAGCCGGGCTCTTCACCATCTCTTAATTTGGGCCTTCTGGAGAAGGCTGCCAGGGTCAGAGGCTGGGCGTGTCTCAGCTCTGAGCACTTGTAAGCCCCCACCTGCTCATTCAGGTGCACCGCATCCCAGGGCTCCATTCCCCCAGCAACCCTACCCCCTTCTCAAACATGAACCCCCTCCAGCCTGCTCCCTCCTTCTTGTAACCTGCATCCACTCGGACCCCTCCTCGCTGAAAAAGCCACCCTAAGGCTTCCACTGCACACCCAGCCAGCAATGCCTTGGCTTGGCGTTCTGTCCCTGCAGGCTGCTGGGTTCCCCTGCCAACTGCTCCCCATTCTCCCTCATCGTAGGGGGTGGATATGGGGATGTCAGCTTGTCTCTGGCTTCCTGGCTTTCCTCCGGACACTGCCTCTCCTCCCTTCCCCTTAGTTTGCAAACGCCTCCTTTAGGAAGGCTCCGGTCCGGACCCCAAGCCGGGTTAGGGCGCCCACTCCCTCTGGGCTACCACCACTTCCTGTCCTCGCCCCTGTAACAGCTCCACGGCTGCATTATCTGCCTTGAAAAGCTGGGGGCGCCCGAAGGGGAGCCCGGCCCTGCGTGCTGGCGCGCGGTAGCTGGGGGCCCACCGAAAGTATACTGAGTCAGTAAACCAGCCGTGCAAAGGAGGAAATGGGCAACCGCCGACTTCACCCGGATCACAGACCCGGGGATGGGGAACGCGAATGCGCGGGCGATGGCGCGGAGGTGGGGGGAGCTGCGGGGAGTGTGGGGGCGTGGCCACGCTTGACGGACGGGCCCGCCCTCTGCTGCGAAGTGGAGGCCCAGCGGCCGCCCAGCCACCGGCCATAAATAGAGCGGAGCGCGCGGCCGGACCGCGGGCAGCGAGAGCGAGCTCACCTGCGGCAGGTGCTCCGGCAGGTGCTCCGGGCCGACCCGACCTGGACGAGCGAGGACCGGCACTGCGGGAAGATGCTGCGCGAGCGGACCGTGCGGCTGCAGTACGGGAGCCGCGTGGAGGCGGTGTACGTGCTGGGCACTTACCTCTGGACCGATGTCTACAGGTGAGTGGGGCCCCCGCGACCGCCGGAGACACCCCTCCCCCCGCCGGTCCCAGAAACCCCGAGCCCCTCCTCGGATGTGGGGACGCGACGGACCTCCTCCAGCGCGAGTTGCTCCTCATCTTGAGGCCCTTGCATCCAGAAATTCTAAGAAACTCACCCGGAAGACCGACTGCCCCCAAACCGACAGCCTCCCCGAAATCCTGACACCCTCTCCCACACCCTAACACAGACCTAGCTCCCTCATCACCCCTTTCCCAGACCCCCTCCCCTGGACCCCAGTCTTCCCATGGTCTGACTCTCTGCAGCCCCTCACCCAGAACAAACTGGGAGACCCCTAGTCTTTCCCCTTGCTCTCCCCTCAGCACCTCCCTTCTCCCCCCTAGGCTCTCCCCTTCCTCTCAGACTCTTCTGACTCATCACCCACCTCAAAGCAGCTGAGCTTCCTCCCGGATCTGCTGGGGGGAGGGGGGTGCGGCCAGGGCCAAGCCAGAGGGGAGCTGCCCTGGGGCGGAATCTGGCCCTGGGGGTTACTCAGGCTCCAATTTCGCCCTGTGGGGGCTGCTGGTGGTTGCCTGTGCCCAGGCACTGGCTGTGAGCTCCATGTCCCTGAATGCCTTCCCCTGACTTCACCCTGGAGTTGGGGAGGACTTGGTTCTGCCAGGCTGCAGGGTGCAGAGGAAGGGTCTTTGGAAGAAGAGAGTCCCTGACTGCACCCCGTTCCTTCCCCCTCTTCTTTGGCCCACAAATTTTGGTGGGATACAGGGTTTCTGAAATAGCAGGAGATAGGATGGGGAAATTGAGGTCATGACCCTCCCCACTGCCCCCAGCCCCCAGGAAACAGGGGGACCCCATGGTCCCCCTCCTGTATTCTGTGGGTCATCCTTGCAAAGGTGTGGCTGGGGTGTGCGAAGGGGTGGAGGGGGTCCCTGTCAGGATCATTCCATGAGCATTTTATCAGAGCAGCCCTCTCCTGCAAGCATTGCTAGAGTGGGACGGGCCAGCACTGACAGGAGGGAACATGCCGGACTCTAAGGTGGGACCCCAAGCTGATAACCTTG